>VXBZ01006018.1:550366-595533 GCA_013399135.1 Heliornis fulica
GGGGGGGGGGAATTCATTCAGTTCCTATTTAAGTAAGAAAACAAGCAAGCGGGTGCTTTGAAATGAATGGCATCTCATCAACATGATAGAAGCAAACCCAGCTCACAGGTAAGTATTGCAAATGCTTTACCTGCTAGGTGGAAGCATGGATTTTCCACTATATAGGAGTCCTCTGTCTTGATAATATGGAAAAAAAGAAAAAAAAAAGAAAACCAGGTGACTTTGCTTTTCTGTTAATTAACCATTGCTGATAGGGTTTTCAGCTGCTCAGAGCTGCAATTGCACTTCTATAATCTCACTTAGAGCTGGTGTATATTTTAGCACTAATAAGTAGAATCACGGGACTATGCCTCTTTATTTCCTTTTTGTGCCTGGTGGCCTGAGCTTTCTCAGCAGAACTTTACTATCAAGAAAGGAGACTGGGACAAGAGTGGGAAGACAGGTCAGTTACATAATTCTTTGTAGTTTGTTTTGGGATTTTTTTCTTTTTAAGGCTTTTTAATCAAAATTAAAAGTAGAGGCTCTTACAAAAGTGTGTTTGCCAGGGTTGTCAGTACAGAACTTATATTCGTAGAGACAGCATAAAGAATGATGTCCCTGGGTGAAGAGTACAGAGCCTTTTTCAAAGACTGAGTTGAACATGGACAAAAGCTAGTGGAGGTTGTAGAGCTAGCTAAATTTCTTGGTTTTCAGATGATTGCAGACCCAAATGGTTTTGTACAGCACAGGAACAGGCTGGGAGTCCAACAAGAGTAGGAGAGATTTGGATTCATTACCAGAAACATAAATACTTGGAAAGGTGTATATATTCATTTAAATAGGTAGAAAAAGAATTCACAGCAAAGGAAGATGAAGGGCTGCAAGTGTACCAGTGGGAGTTTTATAAGCTGAACTCTGCAATCACTGGAGAGAAAACTTGCAGGTGTAACTCCCTTAAATCTCCAACTCTGCAGCAGGGCAAAGCGGGTTTGCACTGGGAAATGAATGATTGAGCAGGTGCAAGAACTGAATGGCATTAACTGTGTAAATAGCAGCTGATTTTCAATAATCAGGCTCCCAGAAGGGACCCTCTGCCTATGCCATTTCCATACTACCCACAACCCTTCCTATCCATCCACTTCTGACAAATGGTTAGTAAAGAATAGAGCTTCCTTCAGGATTTATGTCAAATATTTACTCTCCAGGATGGGTGCGATAGGGAGGATTACAATATGCTTGCCCTGGGGTCAGAAGTTACCTTTTTTCAAAAGGGGGCAAGTTGAGTGCCCAAGGCTGAAGTACCGACGGGGGCATTACCCAGGTCTGTACCAGCTCTCCTCCGGGCTCTGCAGGGTTCCCAGAGGTCTTTGTGTTACCACGTTCACTTTCCAGTTGCTTTAAGAGTTAGTGAGTGACCAAATTGTGTGGACAGATGTGGGATTATGTGTCTCTGCTACCTTGGGTGTGTTACACAGTCCAAATTTAACTCGGATTTAGCTATTAGAATGGCGTAAGAGAGTTATCTCTCTCCCTGTTTTGCCACTAGAGTTTGTCTCAAGTTTCCACAGACCAAATCTGGCTGACATTTCTTCTCTCTGTATCTCATAAAAGCACAGTTGGAATTTTCCTTCCTCCCACCCCCTACCCAAACTTTAACTAGAGAATAGTTTTTTGTGTGCTGATATTATGGATCACATGTCCTGTATGGTCAATATAGCTGTAAGGTACCCAGCATCTGTGTATGGAAAGAAAAATTAAAATCTAATTCATGTGTCAAAGTTTAGATTTTGTAGCCGAGACACTGGGAGATTCTGAAAACTTCAGTCTCGGTAATTTGGTATTTGAACATAAATAAGAGCATATCATATACGTATTCATAGCAAAGCCAAAGAGAGGGTGGCAGTTGTATTAACCCAAATAATGCCTGTAGTAAAACCAGCATCATCTGGTCACTAAATAGTCAGGAGAGAAAAAACATTTTGCTAACACTCTCCAGTGTGGTTCCAGAGCCAGCAATTCAGGTGGTAAATGGCAACAACCTCTCAGAGCTTCCACTCCAGACTCTTGTTGATACAGCATCTTCATTTATGTTGGGTGCTGATTTTTGAAGGTTAATTTTGCAATTACAAGTGCTGCATGCATTTTTTAAAACAAAAGCCAGTGTTTTGAAGTGGCCATCAGGGAGAAGGAGGAACAACTCCAATGGGTTCATTTAATCCTCTGCTTCAGGGCATAACAATAGTTCTTAGAACTGTTTCTCTTTCCTGAGCTGCATAGGCAAGTGTGAAATGTCCATACACAGTTGCCTTTTCTTTCTCATGCCCTTGGATTATTTTCAGTGGAGGGCTCCCATGTATTTCTCGTTGAGAATAGCTCTTTCATGATAATTTCAGGGAACAGTCCACTTGCTACCAGATTGTTTCTTCCAGCACTGCTCCTGGAGAGACTGATTTAAACTCTTTATCGGAGCTGGATGAGGACATGTGCACACCCACATACCTCCTCATTACCTGCTCAGCTTGAACAACATTTGCAGCAAGTGGGAAACTTTTACTTAGGTTTGTAGTAAGGAAATTGGGAGATCTGTACTACCAGTACATATTGCTGATGGGTTTGTAAAATTACAGCATGGTTTGGGATGAAGGGACATTAAAAATCATCTAGTTCCAAATCACTGGCCATGGGCAGGGACAGGTTGCCCAAAGCCCCATTCATTTTGGCCTTCAGCACCACCAGGGAGGGGCCATGCACAGCTTCTATGGGCAAGCTGTGCCAGTGACCCTCCACCCTCACAGGCAAGAATTCCTTCCTGATATCTAATCTAACCTAAATTTACCCGGTCTTATTTTAAAGCCGTTACCCCTTGTCCTATCACTACATGCCCTGGTAAACAGTCTCCAGCTTTCTTCTGGGTCCCCTTTAGGTACTGGAAGGCTGCAATAAGGTCTTATTTGAGCCTTCTCCAGGCTGCACAGCCCCAGCTCTCATCCTGTCATCATAGGAGAGGTGATCCAGCCCTCTTTGTGGCCCTCCTCTGAACTCATTGTTTTGGAATAATCCAGAGGAAGGTAGTACAGTCAGGCTTGTCCACCCTTGACAAACCACTAAGAAGCTTTAAGGAACAAAGTAACATTCTGAAACTCATAAGGCAAACTCCTTATTCAGACTGCAGGCTGATCTTACATGTCTTGTTAATTACCCAAAATGTTGTTTGCTAACAGTACCTCAGCAAGTTTAATATCCTGTAACTAATTCTTTGATTAATGTCCTATTTTTCTGGATGGTATACTTGCCACCTGGCATTCATGAAACATTAGTTGCATGCTAAGGCAGCAAGGGAGTTTTAGCAGAATTTGGCAGGTCACTTAGTTTGGTTTGTTTTGGGAGACTGGGGAGGGAAAGTTGCAGTGGTCTTCTGTAAGAGCACGTAGCTGCAACATGTTGTACATCAGCTGGGTCTCAAGGCATCCAGCAATTACATGTTTGTTTTCCTTTGACCCAAGGCTGTGGGTATCCTTTACACTGAAGTCTTGCCAGCAATCTCTTGCTGAGAAATCCCCTGCAGCTCAAAGTTTTGTTCTTTGTGTCTCTTTGGGCAGCACCTGGATGGTCCTGTGTGAACATTTTCAGGGACTTCTGCAGGGAAATTCAATCCTCAAAGGCTCAGATAAAGAAAAGCAAACATGAGATGCTCCACTAAAATAAATCACTGTGCTCACTTCCAAAATTATTTCAATAAGGGAATAAGCATCTCTGCTCAGAATGCTGCCACACTGCTCCATCAAACAGCAGAGACAGCTTTCAAGGACCAGAAATGTCACTTCATAACAGCAGTATTTATCTATTAAGATTTTGTTTTAAAAAACAACACTGCACATTCTCAAGCCTTAAGTGACATTCCCCCTTGGAGCTCAGTTCCTGTTTCAGTGATGCAGCCTTCAGCCTTTCTTCACCTCTCTTTGTATTTTTCCATTATGCACTGCCTCTTCAGGTAGTGAGGCTGTGTGTTTTCATAGGGCTAGGCTGGAAGCCCACAAACCACAGGACACTTCAAGTGTTGGGAGAAGAACTGCAGTAGCAAATTCCTCCTGGCTTGCTTAGTGCCACTGCTCTCCCAGAGATGGTTTTTGCACAATGATCCTCCTATGTGCTGCAGAGACTGTGAGAAACCTAAAGTTATTGCAGTGAGGCTCAGTGGTTTCCTTAAAGTTACTCGGGAGGGAGAGAGAAGGGGCACCAGTCCATGTCACTGGGTCCCCACACAGTGAACTCATTAACACAGGGCCATCATGCTTTCACTTTTCAGAATAGCAGGGGTGTTTTATAGCATATGTTGAAGCAGTTCATGGAACATCTTCTCTGACAAAGAATTGCCTTGCTATAGGGATGTTTGCCTCTGTGTGGTCTGGTTTAATTTTGTTGTGTTCCCTCTGTTGAGAGGGCAAGTTTACTCTGAGCAACATAAACAATCCACCAGGCCTGCTCATTCTAGTTAAGTGTGAGACTTAAAACCTTAACTTTAAATGTCCCTTAAGATAACAACAGGATGTTTAATTTTCAGCTGGAGACTGTAAAAGTCCTTCTGCTGTGGTGCTACAGCTACTCATCTCAGCTACAACAGAGCACATCAGAGGCCTGGCAGCTTATCCACCCTTCCCAACACAGCAAGTAGCTGTCACAGCCCTGACCCTGAGCTGAGTGACTGCTCCTTTCACATCTCAGGCTGTCAGGAAGGGCAGGAACCATGAGATGGGGGACCCCTTTAAGCTCAGTGTCTCGAGTTTGGTGGTTATTCATCCCACCTGAATCATTGTGAAATGTTTGTTTCATGAGAAGCAGATTTAAATTGGATGGTTCACTGATTTGATTAAGAAAAGTGATTAGTATGGCAGTGGAAACTTGTTAGTCAAAGATTTTTAACCCAGCTGTTCCTGGGGGGGGGAATCAGATGGGATTTTACTGCTGATTCCAACACGTGCAGTTTGCGTTACAAGCTGTTGCAAAGCTAAATGCACAGAACATAGAGCATTTGGTTGTTGAAAGGGAAAATGCTTCAGCCCATGTCACCTCTCTGCATGACATTGACTAGAAGCAAAAGGTTCAGGTCTATATATGTGCATATATTGAGATGAGGTCAGAAATGTGTAATGGGTTCTCTCCTTTTGGGACAGAACTGCCATCCCAAATTTTCTGTTTTCCTGATGGAGGGCATGTGAGAAAGCAGCGGTGTGACTGCCAGGATGGCAGTACTGTGGGGTCTTTGTAGGTACTTTCATTCCTGTACCTGTCCCATCTGTTCTGGAGAATGGGATCAAGATGAGAAGCAAATACTAAAGCCCTACACCAAAGGCTTAGTGTCCCTTCAATATCCATCCACATGTACATAGAGTCCTGTAATGTAGGAAAGGAGGCTTAGCCCACTTTAGAACTGAGTTGTCTGAAGTGCAATGAAGTGGTTAATGGAGTCCAGAGACAAGTGGAGTAACAGAGGGGTCTTTCTTGGCACTACTTTCTTTTACATCTCTCTTGGTGACTCAGAGATGAGTAGGTGCACATTCATCATGTCTACAGGTGACACAAAGCTGATGATGGTAGCTGGGCAGCTCAATACAATGGTGGCCATGGTGGCCATTCAGCAGGACCTAGACAGGCTGAAGGCATCAGCTAACAGAACCCTTATGAAATTCAACAAGACCAAGTGCTGCAGCTGGGAAGGAAGAGCCCCATGCAGCAACCCAGGCTGGGGCGACTTGCTTGGGGGGCAGCTTAGACAAAAAGACCCCAAGAGCCTGGTGAGCAGTGAGCTAAGTGCAAACCAGCAGTGATACTGGCAGAAGGGATGGCCACCAGTCTCCTTGGCTGTATCAACAGCATTGCAGCTAAACAGGTCAAGGAAGGGGTTACCCCATTCATGAAGCCACATCTGAAATACTGCATTCAGTTTTGGGTGAGGACATTGATAAACTGGAGTTAGTTCAGGAAAGAGCCCTCACACTGATTAGGACATGGAGAGCTCTTGCTCTGTGAGGAGCAGATAAGAAACCTGGGCTTCTTCAGTTTGGAGAAGGGAAGGCTTCAGGAGGACCTAACCACAGCCTCCTTATGTCTAGGAGGAGGGTATAGTGATGGAGCCAGGCTCTTCCCAGGAGTGCATAGCCTCTACCAAGGCTGTGCAAACTCATCCAACACAGAGAAATTCCTGCAGCCACCCAACTCCCTATTCCACCCAAGCATCTGCCTGAATTTCTTCCCTGTTCATGCCTCAGTCCCAACTTTTTCTGGGAACCCATCAAGGTCAGGCACTCTCCTCTTTCTGTGTGCTCTCCCTACACGTCAGCCCTCCTGCCTTCCTTGCTTAGCTGTGCTCTGGTCTGTCACTACAAAACCCAAGGCTGTATTTTCATGACCTGAAGTTTATGGTCATAGACAAGCAATATTTTATTATCATCTAATGTGTGCAAACTCTGGCAACAGGTCAAGACCTGACGGCTTTACTTCTGGAAGCAAGTGATGGGCAAACCAATTCTCTGAAGGAATCACACAGGAATGGAGCTGCAATGGTGGGCAAGTTTAGTGTCAACCTCTGTCCTGGGCCCTGTTAGCATAGACTGCAGCTCTGCTTGGCATCTCTGTGAAGGCTTGAATGATGTCAGGCTGCACAGTCCAAGACCACAGGCTTAACCAGGTGTTCTCTAAAAATACAGAAATCACATGACACAAAACTGCTTCTCATCTACCTGCCTCAGAGCTGAAAGTTGGTCAATAGTAACTTGGACCATTGTGCACAGCAAGTGATTCAGGCAAGCCAACTGCGCAGACTGCAAGACTGGTAAGAGGAAAAAAAATACTTATATTGAATGGGTTGGACAGGCACCTTACAGGTCACGGTTTCACATGCTGTGGCACATAGAGCTGTTTAGGGCTGGATCACTGAAAGAAAGACTGCAATCAGGACTAGAGTCTCACAAGTCTGTAAACGGAAAATGTCCTACTTAATTCACGGTTTCCAGACAGCATGGGGACACAGGCTGGCAATCAGGGCTCTTCTGATGAGTATGCAGTCTGGCATTGCCCTCTGCTGGCTGGAGCTCCAGGTGGGTGATGGTGGGCACAGGCAGCCTTCTCCGGACTTCGCCAGGCTTGCTGCAGCCTCACCTTCACTCCATATGATACATCACCCAACAGCAGTTCTGCTTCCCTGCTCCTCTGGTGGCAGCCGGGCAGGGTCCAGCTTCGCCTTTCTGTATTTGACGCTTTGTTCCACTGATTTTTCTCCTATGGGTGTAGTTTGAGCCTTGTCTCCCTTCTTGCTCTCAGTACTGAAGTTATTGCCTGTCTTGTAAGGGATGTGGCCACCCACCCTGCTAGCAGCTGCGTGGAAACACTAGCTGGTGTTTTTAACAGGCCAGCTAACAAATTTTAGCCATCGCTGTGTAAAATGCTGAATAAGCGGGTCAGGATCCCTCCGCAGGGAGTCAGGAAGCTGAAAGAGCTTTCTGTTTTATTTACTTCTGGTGTAGTGGTTAATGACTTTCTTTCTGCTCTTACCTAAGCTTCTGGGCCGCTAGTCCCTGATGAGCACAGTTCATCGCTCTTAGTGGCATTGCATTAAAAAAGGACAAACCTCACAGCCCCAGCTGCCCTAAGAAGAGTCTGTAGTGCTCTCTCCGTAACTGCATAACACACTTTATGTTTTGTCTTGCCTTTAGAGACCCGATATCTTCCCAGGACAATGTGGATTCTTGAACAAGATAGAGGAGTGAAGAGAATGGTAATGGAACTGAGTTTTTCCTTTGCACTTGCTGGCACCATGTCCCTCCACTAGAAGGGCCTTTGCCCTGATGGGTTTGTCTGATGGGCTTTTTGTCTGATGGGTTGTACAAGCTTATCTGCTGGAGCCAATGGAGTTAAGAGAACACTGAGGAAAGGCTGGTTGGAAGTTGTTTCCTGCCATACCAGCAGCTCACACTTAGCCAGTAGTGTTATCTGGCTCTACGGTGTTCCTTCTTTGATTTCATTTCCAAAGTCTCCACAGTGAAACACTGCAGATGCCTCTAGCTGGCAAAGCAACATTGGGAGAAGGCAAGAGTAGAAAAACGAGTGAGCTTCATTCAGAAAATGCAACCAATAGACATTGACGATACTTAACAATGCTCAGCCGTCAGTGGTTCTGGTGTAATAGGCAAAGCAATTAGCACCAAACACCCTTGGTGGTAGAAGCCTGCAAAACTAGGCCAAGAAGCAAATCCCTGTAAGAAGAGGGGATGGAAAGAAGCTGAAAATGGCCTCAAGAAACTACAGGCAAAAGACTGTGAAGGATGCTCAACAGGGGAAGAACCACTGTGGGTGAAGATCCTTGCTCCCTGGGGCCAAATTCCTAGATCTAATTCAGGTGGACGCCATTGACAGATGAGCTGTATCAGTTCAGCCCAGGATAATGGAGTTGAACAGATAAAGGGATAAAGTCACTGTTAAATACCTTGTGGTCAGAGGATTGTCGTGAAACACTGAAGTGAAACCGAGGTCAGTCACTTGAACAAGCTGAAAAAAGATGGCCCCAACATTTCCTGAAGTTGTAAGGAAAATATTGCAAAGGGAGGAGGAAAAACCCCTAATGCAGACACGAAACCATCCAGCTTCCATATCTGGCACTGCAGTAGCCTTGGGTAATCTACTACATCTTTTGGTGTCTGTGCACTGTCAAGATACTCTTGAAGATGCTTTACCATCTGATTGCAAGCTGTCTGTTTTGGTGGTATATTCTTATTGTGATTTATGGTGGCACTCTTGTGGTGGAGAAAACTTCAAAACTAGTGTCATGGAGTGCAGCCTATACTGCGGCTTTATTTCTTGCAGTAATACTGCTGGTCAGTGGCTTGGATCCTGAGCAGGAGAGATAGAATCATTGATCTCTTCTCCCAAGTACTTAGGACTATATCAGCTGCTAGACATAAGCTGATGGTCCTTGGAGACACAACACTGACAAAAAACAAGGCCCATAATCTCAAATTGAGATGTACTGCCCTCAGCTCAGCACCTCTCTTCAAGGGCACTCTGTGTGACATGAATGCGTGGAGGAGAATTGGGTGAAAAGGTCCCTCCCTTGACTGATGTTGAGCGGGAATCAGTGGTTTTCTCAGTATTATTTTGCATTCAAGACGATTGGCAACAACAATGAAAATACAAACAGTAAATCATGTAGAGCTTGAGAAGCTGCTGCCCTGAAACTTTATTCTAAAGGGTCAGTGTAGAGTGATGCTAATCTAGTCTGAGAACAGCTGTTCCTTGGGGAGCAGAAAGTTCTGTTGGGGAAATCATGAGCATAATGATGTTTTTGTTTTTATCTGAAACTTGATCTGCCTGTTTCCTGCTGCATTTTGGGTTGGTTTTTTGGTTTTTGTTTCAGCAAAGACAACAGTTTGATCTGGAGGGCCACCCACTTCTGATATGCATTGTTGCCTGCACTCTGTGAGTGAAGAATGAGGGGGAGAAGAAGGAAAAACAAGTTAAAGTTAATTATAGTCACTGTTCTGCCACTAGAATTTCTGGAAAATATCAGTCACCTTCCTGAGTACCTCATAGCAGTTACAACAGGTTTAACAACCCAGACAAGGTGAAAGTCTATATCAGGTAGAGAGGAATCTCTAGGGATGCATCAGAAACACTTGAGGGAGGGCAAGCAGTATGTCAGAGTGACATTATGGTTGAGGATAAGGTTAAGCAAGAGATGTCCTTAGCAAAAGGCCCAAGGACTGAAGAGCTGTTCCCCTGGAAGTGTAGGCCTGCTTTCTCTCAAGTGATTGGTGAGTTGGGAAGCTCAGTCTGAAGCATAGAGACAGCCAAATGAACTTCAGAACTTGTATGCTTACACCCTGCAGTACATGGAGCACAATACTTGATCCACTTCCCTCATACTCAGGCCAGAGAGTTAATATTCTTATGACATAAAGCCCTTTCCAAGGGTTGTACCTGCAAGGGATGGCAGTCCTGTACCGGTCACTTTGGAGAGTTCTCCACCAGGATAAGGAGGTTATTTATGGTACAAGGTACCCAGGGGAGTTTACACTGCTGCTGCTTGTGGTGGAAGAAGGAGGGCCACATTTTGTCAGTCAGATCCTTTAATAATAACTAGCCTGGAGCATTATTTTCTGGGAATAAGGCGGCACTTAGGAAGGAATGGGGTTCAGGGTGTGTTCACATGTGTCAAGATGCAAAGTTCATGGACGGGACAAGTTCCAGGGAAGTTGTTCCAGGGAAGTCTTTCCTGGTCCTTGACTCATTTTCCCCCCTCTGAAAAGGGGATCAGGCTCAGTGCCTCTTCCTATCAGCCTCTTACATGCGTCCCGGTGCAGGGACAGCACACTTCCTCAGATCAGGGAATGGCTTCCAAGCTTTTTATATAATTTACATATTTTAGGGTGACTGGATTATCTCTAGACACCATAAAGCTGCAGGTACTTTAGGCAGTGATTGTAGCATGGTTTACGCAGGTTATTGTGGTAATGTTCCAGATGGACCTGGGTCAGCCAGGCTTCTCAACAAGCCAAATGAACTAGTTCCTGTCTGTATAGCCAACCTAAAGAAAACTGGATGATGGCACGGATGGGTTATCTGGCACAACTGACAGAAATTTTACTCGTGTTTGGAATAAATGAGTAGACTTCTGCAGTGGGTTTGGCTGAAAGGCATATAAACCTGGAAGTGTAAATATGCTTTATGATGCTCTCTAGTGACATGTATGCCTTGAGTAAGTTAAGACAGCCTGTGAATCTGAAATGAGGTTGTCATTCCTGGATAATTCTGTGGGTGGCCCGATGTAATCAGTGTTTTATCTCAGACCCAGTCTGATTTTCCAGCCTGCAATAAAGCCAATGGTTTTCACTGAGAAAAATAATGAAAAAATGAACTTTTAAATCTATATAAAACTACCTGATGTTTTAAACTGCTTCTGCTTCATCACAGTGGGTTCTATCCCTCTGTCCTGGGTGTGAAGATCATTTCAGGAAGCTGAAGAAAAAGTTGTAGAAAAAGTCTTAGGAAACCACGTCCTTTTGCTCTGAATGCTGTAGTTAACTAAATGTCACCTCTAGAGACACTGTAATTCAAGTTAGTGGGCTATATGGGAATATTTCTGAGAATTTGATTTGCTTAAATCTGTCTTTGTGCCCATAATCTCAGATCCTAGCATTGCCCTTTCAAAATGCCAAATGCAACAGCCTGGATCATTAGCACACTTTGGATTCTGCTGTTTGGGTTGTGCAAATGTGACTCCTGTCCTTTAGACAGATACTTTCTTGCTGTATGGAGAGCAGAGCAGGGAAAGGGGGATAATATTTAAAATAACATAGGACAATTCTGATGTCATGTACTGTGTTATAACTCCACTGAAACCTAATAGACCTGTCCTAAGCTTAATTGACATGAAAAAATTGCCCAAATGGCTTATCATTAACCCATTTTTCTGCTAGAAGTTTCATTTTTCCCTGCAATATTCCTTATCAAGTTTGCTCACTACGCATTCAACTTTGAATTGTGTTTCTTCTCTAAGAACTTAACTTTCTCCTGGGTGATTCTATACAGAAATCCCATTGAGATGGAAGAAGAGGCAGAGCTTTGGCAGCACCCTTCCTGTCTGCATAGGCTGCCGCCTGGCCATTCAGGCCACATGACTGCTAGGATTGAAGGGAGATGCTTCATGGAGCTCTGTGGCATTCACAAACTCTCCCACACTCTGCTACCTGTTGTTTATTCTCTCTTGCTTTTCATCTCTTCCCAATTCCATGGTGCAGTTTGTAATCAGTGATGCAAATCTGTTGCCACAACTCTTGCCAGAGAAATTGGGTTTTATGTGAAGGTGTCGGGTTGGAGGAGAGTCATAAATGAGGCTCTGTGGCAGAGAAGACAGCAACATAAAATAGTAAGATTAAATGCAAGTGCAGAAAAGAGAGGAGAAAGACTGGGTTTTGAGGAAGAACTGGAGGGCTGTGAGGAAAAAGCAGAGAGGAAAAGGAGAAAGGGTAATCAAAAAAGGATGAAGGCAGAGGAACAAAAGAGATATAGAAATAGAAAAGCAGCAGTATGGGTTGATAGATACATGACAAAAAGTGATGAAATAGAAGGGAAAAGCAACAACAGAATAAGTTAATTAAAACCAAATTCTAACAAAAGATTGAATGTCAAAGTTCTAACAATCCCTGCCAATAACACTACTATGTTGTGTTTCTTTCCATCAGTATAACACATACACCAAGATGGATCCTTCCATCATGTTTTACACACCTTTAAATATTCTGTCAGTAGGAAACCTTTGATATATGGCTGTTTAGGTTTGTGGCCAACACTACTCACATCCCCACAAAGAACTCTGTTGCCTTTGTATGTATATGTCACCTTCTGTGCCATATGTTGATAGAAGAGCATTTGCTCTGCAGCTGCTGTATGCTCTCCTGAAATAGCATGTCATAATCACAGCGTACCTTGGAATGCATACAGACAGAAAGCCCAAACTAAGATTTTACTGACAACCTTAATTTTTGCATTTCCAAGCCTTCAAATGCCTGAGTTTGCAACCTTGATATTTTTTAACATAGGGTGGGATTTTTCTCTGCAATTATAAACAATATTTTGCATTTCTCCGATGTATTCTCCCTGAGAACTTGATAGTATTCTATAAATATTTTTATGATTAGTCATGCCAGCAGCCTTTTGAAATTAGTATTACCATTACTTCAGCTTTTGAAATGAATGCGTGCAGAGACCATGCTTTACTGAGTCACACAGGATGTTGGTGGTGGATCAGAAGCAACAGTCTAAGTTCTACATCCTGATCTGCATTTTGACCTTCATCCACACTTCTTTGTCAGATAACAAAAGTACTTGGGATCCTAGAATTGCGTTGTGACCCTGCCTAAGGCCATCTCTCATCCAGAGCAAGCCTGAACAGGATGCTCACTAACCGGTAGCAACCCCAGTTAGCCTGGGGTTCACAGCAAAGGGCTACATAAATACTTTATGGATAATAATATGGACTGGAAAAGGTAAGGTCTCTTGTGAGAGCTATCTGAATTACTAATGACAGAGAATCATTAAATTCTTGTTAGCTGAGTTTAAATTTGATCTCCTTGAAATAGCTTCTTGTGTGTCCGTCAGTAAAGGTTGTCTGTGCATCAGCTTGGCTTTTGATAGAGTAGTTTCTGTCTGTTGGTAAACTAATTACTTATGTTTTCATCCTGTCTGGTAAACAAATCTCCCTTTGTTCTTATCGCGTTCACGCCTCACTTGTTTCCTGGTAGACTGCTTTATTTCTTCTGTCAAGCTATAAAGGTCTCTTCCTCCAAGACAAGAAATAATAAACATTAAAAAAAAGTCCAGACTGAAACTTTATAGTTTTTTGGCTCTGTCAGACAAAATACTTCATGAACTTGGAGCAAACAAATCTTTGCTCTGCCTGTGTTCATTCACCTTTTTACCCCGTCCTGTCCCTATAGCCTCACAGCTTACTTTTACCTGTTCCTGTTGCCCAAGAGGCATCTGTAGTGTTGACACCTCTAAATGTCTTGACAGAGCTTTTCCAGACCATCTTCCTTGGCTGTCTCCCAGAACAGATCTTTCTTCTTTCCAGACCCAGACAGCTTGGTTGGGTACCATGCCTGGAACACAGGACAGTGTTAGAAGCTGCTCTGAGGAGCCAGTGATAGCAGGAGCTGAGCTGCATGTCCCGTGGCTTTGTGTAGCATGAGTAATAGGAGTGTGTGTCACCTCAGCCCCCAACCAGCAGTGGCCCTGACCCACAGTTACAAATGACTTTGTGAAAATTGCTCCTCCCTGGTACCTTTTCTGAAACCGACCTTTCTTGACATCCTGTCTCTTCTCTCCTCCTTGCCTCCTCCATCATGTGAATTGGACTGATGGATAGGCTGATAGTGTAAAGCAACCTTTGCTGAAATAAGGGGTAGATTGAGGTGTAAAGCCTGGCGTCAGGATCATATTTCTACCTGTGTGCTCTGGAGCTTCTGACTTTTCTCCACCTGGTGATGAATGGCATGGGGCTGGGGGGGTGTGTGCAAGAGAGAACCCCCTCTGCCTTCATTAGGGGGGAATGCTTAGCATGCAGCAAATTTCTCATATTTCCAACTTATTCACCAAGATTTTAAGAGTTACAGGACCATAAGTCAAATACCTTGGAAAATAAGTGCCATTATTCTCCCATTTTTCATCTGAGTTTGTAAGTAGGCCCCATACATCTTTGGCTCACTCTACAGCACAGATTTTTTCCATGTTCTGTTCCCTTACGCCAATTAAACTCCAGCAGGGAGGTGATGTATGAATGTGTTACATCAAAATAATCACACCCAGACCGGCAAGGGTGCTCCAACAAAAGCTATATCACAGACACAGCATGCCAGTAGGTGGCACCAGGATTTATTCTGGTTGTACCCGGTGGCTCCTACAGGTTGCACTGCAATCACTTCATGACACAAGACAAAAAAATTTCACAGTAAGAACCATTGGAATAATGTCACCAGGGAAGTGGTGGATTCCCCAGCGTTGGATACTTTTAAGATCCAGCTAGATGAAGTGCTGGGTCATCTTGTCTAGGCAGTGCTTTTGACTACGTAGAGCTTTTGCCAAGACAAGTTGGACCAGAGATCCTTGAGGTCTCTTCCAACCTGGTATCTATGATTCTATGTTAGGTATGACCCACACCTTGACGTTGCTCCTGTGTCGAGGTGCTTCGCAGCATGCCTCTTTCCTTGCATGTACACTGGGAAGAAGAGAAACATTCCTACTTGAGATCCAAATGAAATTCTACCAGGCTAGTTCACTTACCCAGAGGGCTCCTGCTCTAGTGGTGGGGTTGGACTAGATGATCTTTTGAGATTCCTTCCAACTTCTAAACATTGTGTGATTGTGTGACTCATTTTTAGGATGAAGGATGACTACAGCATAAAGGAATTTGCCTGTCAAATGTAGATGAAGAAAAAGCAGAGATAAACAATGTTGAGGTTTTCACTCTATTTTTATTAATATTTATAGACTTTTATTAACACTTATAGCCTGATCCTCTGAGTTGGAGGACCATGACTGCAGGAGTAGTGACATTAGGAACATTTCTTTACAAAGAAGGTAATCAAACATTGGAACAAGCTTTCTAGAGAAGTAGTTGATGCCCCTTGTCTGACAGTGTTTGAGGCATTTGGATAAGGCCCTTATTAACATATATTAACCTTTGGTCAGCCCTGATGGGATCAGGCAGTTGGACTAGATCATCATTGCAGGTTCCTTGCAAATGAGCCATTCTATTCTGTTTAACTTTTCTATTGTGAAGGTAGTTGATCACTGGAACAGATTGCTCAAAGAAGTTATAGTTTCTACTTTTTGAGATACTTGAAACCTAAGCGTGGCCCTGAACAATCTTTCTGCTCTAAGTCACCCTCATCTGAGTAGGAGGGATGAATAAGACCATCTTCAACAGTGCCTTCCAAACTCAATGTCTGTGTCATTATGTGTCTCTGTGGGTCATGAAAACCCCTGGGCACAGGCCTGGATGCAGATTTCTTCTATCAGGTGTTACTGGTAATCTTAAAACTGGTTTTATTTTCTTACAAATGGGAGGTAGCAGTGTTGTCCTTCACAGACTTTGCTTGCTTTAGATACTTTTGGGGGTTTAGTGTATACACTCATCCATTGATTTTCAGTGAAGTTGCTGGTGGGTTTTCTGTACTGTTATAGCTGATGGGGAAATACCTGTGTTCACAAGCATGTTGTGTTTCTCCGAGCTTTGTATCTCATATGACCTCACATAAAGGAGGAGAATGCTCACTCAGGTCTTCTACATGTTCACTGGTGGGATTTTTTGCAGGTTATGTACTGAACATTAAACTAGTTCCTGTTGTTTCCTCTGCTATTACCCTGAATAGCACCACAGCCTTTGCTAGGCAAAGTGACTTTTTCAGATGCCTTTCAGCATACCTGCAATTTCCCTACTGCCTCTTAACCTCATGGATGTAAAAGATAAGAAGATGGCTGTAGCATAATGATTAAAAGAAGAAGCCTAGGCAGGGATGACAAGTCAATATGTACGCTCATCTGTGTCAGGAGCTTGTAGAGGATCCTATTCCTTCTACAACAGGATGAAATATTCCAATCACTATACAGCTAAGAGTGTGCATATGTATTTAATAATGAGTTTTCCAAGTGATGGTAAAGGTGTGAAGAAAATTTGCTAGCACTGATCTTCTCTCCTGTTGCAGAAAATAATGAAGTGCCCATAAAAAAGCAAGGGTTTACTTTTAGTTTTTTTCTCTCTTGGATGGAGGATGGTGACCTCCAGCATGAGCTTTTCAGCACGACTAAACTGCTGCTTGTTTTTACAGCAAGGGGGAGCAGTCAGCTATCTGCAGGGAGTGGAAAAGTGGGGAGTAGAAGGGAAAAATGCCCAAAGAAAGTAGGATCTTGTGGCTGTCCATACAAGATAAGCAGAGTGGGATGCAAGTAGGTATCCTCCATTCCAGTGTCCTATGGCAAGACAAAACTGTCTTGTCCTGTATGCAGTTTACAATAGAGCTCTGAAGGAAATAAGTCTTGCACCTCACCATCTAGAGCATCCTTGTAGGAGTGCTGCAGGGGCAGGCAGAGAGACAGGGTCATCCCTCACCAGCCAGATGTGCCTTAGGCACTTGCACAGAAGCAGCCCTCAGTAATGACCAAAGAGGACAATGCAGTTGCTTACTTACACAGCTGTAATCTCTCCTCAGCATTAATGCATGTAGGATGATAGCATTTGGTTGGAAATCTTCCTGAGAAGTGGCTGATTACAGTTGCAGCACTAGAAGTTGATAATTGACAACATTATCACATCCTTCATCCAAGCTAATCCTAGGAAAGAGAAAGTTATATAATAAAGAAATGGCTAGAGAAAGCACAAATGCAAATGCATTAAGAAATTTATTTGAGGAGAAATAAGTAACTTTTATTAACATGTAAAAAAAAGTTTATTAAAATGAGACAGCAGAAAATAACAGACCAATGTTTCAGGCTCTGTTGTTCCCCATTCAGCTAAATCCTTTAGTAGATATTAAAAAATCTTTATTTTTCTTTCAAATGAGTATGCACTTCAGCATTTTTCCTTTCTGAGACATATCATCTGGACTTTGCTTAAATTCCACAGTTTTTAGCTGTGGCCAGTACTTCCAGAAATTAAAATTACATATATGGTTACATTCAGTAATTAGTTATATATGTATGGCTGGTAGAAAACTTTCATTAGTTAAGAAAAAGAATGTTTTTAGTGTCTCTCGAAGCTTAAGTCATCCAGATAAACAACATAGTTTTTGCTAGGGAGGCTAACAGTGAGATGAAAAAATAGCTCAAGAGTTTGCCTCATCTATTATGTTAAGGGTACCTGAAGCTAAGAAAACTCACTATTTATCTGATTTAAATGACAGATTAAATCCATCTCTAGTTTGTTTGACAAGTATAGACCCACTACTTCACCATACACAAAGTCAAGGAGGATCTCTTAGTGCCCTGCCACCAGGCATAGCAGGAAGCACATGCTTGTGCTGCACTTCAGGTGGCCATGGTAATAAAACCCAGTTTACCACTCGAGCTGGTCAGAAGTTTACATCTGGGAATGGAGTGGACTTGGCCAAACTGGCAGGAACATAAAGCAATGATTGAAACCTGTCTGAACCCACCTGACTGCCACAGTTCTCCATGTGCCTTCCCCAGGGATGCTCAGTGAGTCTTGATGCCGTTTGACTCTTGTTAGCTTGGTAATATCTCACTGTGAGTAATGACTCCCCAAGGTACTTTCAAGCCAGCATCCCAGCTGGGGATAGGCAGATAGAAGCCAGACTTTCCTTTCCTCTCATGTGTAAATGCAGTGCCAAGGGCAGTCTGGGGTGTGCACAGGAACAACCTTTGCCAGCACACACCTTCTGGGCCTTCCCTTTTGAGGTTTTCAAGAGCAGGACCCAAAATGGGCTCTGAAATACTGGCTGTAGTTTTGAGCTTCTAAAAAAGACCATGATCATCACTAAGACATACCATGGTATTGAAAAAAGGCTACCTACAGCCAAGCTTCTCAGATTGTGCTTGGGCATATAAAAAGGGGTCTTTGGGGGAAAACAAACAAAAAAAAATCACCCCCAACAAAACAAGAAGCAACTAGAATTTCTAACTTAATGTTTTCACAAACCGGGCACATTTAAATGACACTGTGGTTTCTAAAATTCTCTTACAGACTGAGGTGAAAAAATAAATTGGGGTTAACAAGAGAAGTCAGGAAAGTGGAAAGGCAGGAAATTAAACCTTACTGTTCTCAGCATTTAGTTGAAGAAAAAAAATTAATAGCATTTTGTTTTGTAACAAATGTTTTTCACAATGGTTCCTAGCAAATATCAGCCACAGCTATATTGCCTTATCAGAGAGCTGGCAGGCAACAAACACAAAGAGCACAGATGGGAACGCAGAGATGGAAAAATAAGCAAGAAGTATTCTGACTTCTATCTTAAGTATTTATAAGGTACTACCCTGGTATCTAATTATAGGCTGTGCAGGAAGTAACAGCTATAGTTAAGGTTTCTTGACATTCTTATCTGCATGCCTTCTGTTGTTTTCAATGTCAACAGATTGTTTAAGCTGCTGTTTTCCATAGTGAGTATCTGCCTCTGGCTGAATATATTCCAGACAGAATCAGCCCAACAATTTCAACTGTTATACAGCAGGAAAAGAGTAAGGGAGACAAGCCTGAAATTGAACTTTACTCTTCCTAAAGAAACATTTGCAGCTTTTTTTTTATTTTATAATCTGTGTGCAAAGGTAAAAAAAAAACTGTAAAGCTTTATATTATGGCTGGCACGTGCAGTTACTGAAATGGTCCTGCTTTTGACCATAGCTTAATCACAGAATCACAGAATTGTAGGGGTTGGAAGGGACCTCAAGTGATCATACTAAAAGACACGTGATCCCTGCTAATGCCAAGGTGAGACCCATATTAGTGCCTGTCAAGAAGCCAAGGACAGAGCTGTAGGCTCCCACCACACAGCCTGGCTTCCTCCTGTCTTCAGTCTGAAGCCAGTCACTGGGCTCGGTTCTCATGCTGGTACCACCCAGGACCTGTGTCCTGTTCCAGCTGTAGTGTCACTGTGATTCTGCACTTGCTGACCAAAATGGCTTTCACTGCAGCTCCGGTATGGGACCCAGTCTCATTCAAAGCACACTCAAGTGTAGTTGTTGTATTAGTCTGATAGTTCATTGATTTTGGGAGGTTTCTTGACAAAAACCTGATTAACCTGGGAAAGTGCTTCTACTGCAGTATCTGCAGACAATGCGGAAAAGGAAAAGTTTATTCATTGCTACAGGTGAGAAAATTCCAATTATTTTTATATTCCTTAAATACATATATCTACGGGATGAAAACTCTTTTGAGAGACAGTAAAACCAGTAAAGGTGCTGTTTTCTTCTCTGTATAGAGAGTTAAGGCCCAAGTAATTGTACTCATAGCTAATTGTATAAAAATCTCAGTTCCACAAAAGGATCACAGAATGGATTGGGTATGAAGGGACCCCATAGATTGAGTTCCAACCCCCCTGCCACAGGAAGGACCACCACCCTCCAGGCCTGCATCTAGACAAGGTTGCCCAGGGCCCCATCCAACCTGGCCTTGAACACCTCCAGTGTTGGGGCATCCACCACCTCTCTGAGCAGCCTGCTCCAGCACCTCACCACTCTTTCCGTGAAGAGAAAACTTTAACCTAAACTTCCCCACCTCTAGCTTAAATACATCCCCCCTTGTCCTATCACTATCTACCCTTGTGAAAAGCTGATTCCCCTCCTGTCTATACACACTCTTTAAGTACTGGATGGTTGCAGTGAGATCCCTCTGCAGCCTTCTCTTCTCCAGGCTGAACAAGCCCAGCTCCCTCAGCCTGTCTTCAGAGGGGAGGTGCTCTAGCCCCTGATCATCTTCGTGGTCTCCTCTGAACCCTCTCCACTGATAAGGGAAAAGTGACAGAAATGCTCCAAGACATATGCAAACCCATCTAAGCCCACTTCTGGGAGGCAAAGTGAGACAAACACCTGCAAGAAAACATTTAACCCTTTTCCAGGCTCAAGCATTACTGAAAGAAGCTGGACATTATAGTCCTTGGATGATATATTTGAAAACAGAGAGGGAAATAACCTCATTTTTTAAAGCATTTTTCTTCCTTGTAAAATGTAGGGCAATGTCCGCTTTTTCTTGGATGGATAACAGCCTGATGGAGCTGGGGTTTGGCTTATAGTAACTGGAGCCCCCCCCCAAAAGTGACTGAGCAATATTTTTGCCTTCAAACAATCCCCAGACTCCCTCTCTCTACTGGGTTCTCAGGTGACATAACAAAAAAGCACCTCTCAGTATCGCCCTGGGTTTAGATCAGCTTTAGATCATTTGAAAACGACCTGATGATGCCATGAGATATTCTGTCCATGATCTTTATCTAACTGAGGACAAATGGATGACTCCTGAGCTGCTATTCAATTCTCANATGGGCATTTTCTGATCATAGCATCTTAGACTTCAACCAGCACCACTTGGCACCCACCAGATCTTTTGAGGTGAAGGGGTTGCATCATCCTGGTTTGTCTATGGGGAACTGAGGCACAGGCCATTTCTGATGAAAAAACAGTTATTTGGTTTGGGTGCTGTGTTTTCATCTCTGAGGATTTGGTGTTCATGTTTCCATCTGGTTTTGGGTCGGGGGGGTTTCTATGGAGCTTAAGGCTGCATTGCAGGCATTCATAGCACAGATATCACTGTCTGGCACATAGGAAAAAAAGACAATGTTTTTTTCCCAGTTCCATCACAAATGGGGGCTTCTGACAGGATAAAATTTCACCTGAGCTCCCTTGTCATCCAGAAAGATTTAATAGTGACTCCCTACCTTTGATTTCTGTTTTCCTGGAGGGCCTATTTTGATGGCCAGGGGTGAATTATCTTAATATACACTTTCAAAGCAATTTTTGATTACCCATCCCCTAGTACTAGGCAAAAAGAGAACCTTCCGCATGTCATGCTTTCATCCGGGAGTACTCAAAGTCATGTCTGCTCTCTAGTTTTACATCAGTAGGATTCTGCTGACCACACAAGCTTGCTCAAGGCTTCCAGGGCAAGTGGAGAGCCCCAGACCACCTAACAGTGATGTGACATGGATGAATTTTCTGCCTTTCCCTAGCTGTTCCAGGAGACAGGAACAAGTTTGGTAACTTCTCTGCAGATGTCATAGCTTCTCCCACTGCTCTGCCATCCTGCAGGACCTCAGACAGACTGAGTGGCTTTTTTTAATCAGTTTTCTTACCAAACTGACTACTGCAGTCCTGCCTTTCCCAGGACTCACCACCTTCTAGCTGACAAATTAGTCTGCCAGCTTTCTATTGCTTCATTACATCCAAATAGATTCTTCCAAAACATCTTTGTTTCTCTCCACTGCTTGCTTTGCCTCTTAGGGATAATAATGTGGTTTATCTGATAATGTCTACAACAAAAAGCTTGCTGTAATTACTAAATATGGGTACTAAGCCAAATGCAGCCCTGGCAACTTGTATTGAAATTAATGCAGATGTACTAAGAGTGCATTTGTTCACTTTCCTTCATTTCTCTGCCAGCAACCATTGTACAGCAAGCTTTGGTACATGGAAGGTGAAACAAAAGGGTATCAGGAAAAAACGAAGTGGTTCCATCATCTGATGAACAGGTTTTTGTTTGGGAATGCAAAGATTTATTATGTATATCTAAGCATTTTACTCCAATGCATAGTTCTGTTTGACCTCCAAGCTTTAAAGAAAAGAGCAACACAAAAGTGAAATACAAGAAAAGCAGTTGATAAATCCTTATCTATCACTTTGCACTGAGGTCCTTTGTGGTGTTTGGTTTTTATGAATTCCAAGGGATGCTCCATCTATGTCATACCAGACCACAGAGAAGGCACTAGTTAATAATGTCACCACTACTATCACAGCTCTTTCATAGTCTTTTATTTCATTTATAGCTCTTCTGATATTTGGATAGAGTCAGTGCAAGTACATAAGAGAGGATAGTGAATTTTAAATCCATCCCTGCTTTGGAGACTACCCACAACTTCCACACTCCCTTTGGTTGATTTACTGGCAGCTGCAGCCCAGCAGCAGATCTGTTTTCAGTTAGGGTTCAGTATTGCATCTTTGAAATATTATAAATCTAAAAGCTGAAGGTTTTGGAATCCTCTAAGAAGCCTACTGAGAGCTTGGGTAAGTGCTACCTCCTGTGTCACAAGTTCTCATGTGGTAAGCCAACTTGCTTTGGCTGGGTGAGAAGTAATTTGGACTGCAAAGTGCTTGAAGAATATAAAGCTGTTCGGAACTTGGAGAAGGTTTATGCAATAGGATGAATGATTACAGACCTGCAACAAAGGAATTCTCATCCATGTCTGAATTCTGGGGTAATGATTCCTTTGCTTTTAAAACATGCCCCAAGAGAACCAGCCCTCAGTGTCATTCCCACAATAGGATTTTCTCCTCTTAGAAACCAATCTGTGTCCAACATCACTGGTGGACATCAAGCCCATCCTTGCCTGTGTTGTATTACCTGGGCAATTAATCAGTTGACTCTCACTGGTCAGTGTAGTGGGTGTTTCTAAAAGTAAAGGAAGGAGCTCCTATGTTATGTTGGTTTAGCAAAAGTGTTGCAGGATCTTGCAGTGTGGTGAGAAGTTATGAAGCCCTTGGGAATCGCTGACTTAGTACTTGCAAAGGCATGCCAAAAACTGAGCAAATGCCAACTTTGACCTAAATGAAGTTTTCGGGGAATCTACCTTGTTGGGTATCCTTTGGAGATGGGAGAGCTGAAGTGACCATAAAGGTTGGATATATAGGAAGGTAAGAAAGGTTGAAAAGTTACTCTGCAGCACATAATTGTAGTAGATGCTGTGGGTGGACTACTAGCCAAAAGCTTGTGAAGGTAGCTCATTACTCTTTTCCTGAAAACAATATATATGTGTGTATACATATATATATGTGTGTATACATATATATATGTATTGCTTACCATGGGACAAGAATTTGTGTCTTATTGTGGAATAACTGAAGCTCATTAAGTTCTTAGCATGCTTGCCCCTGAATTACTTATTTGAGTGCAGGTAAATAAAGGCAGACTGCAAACGCTAAGTCCTGGGCGAGGTCTGGTTCTTAGTCTGTAGCATTGCCTGCTTTTATGGCTTTCCTGATGAAGGCTAGGAGGAGGAATACAAGTAGCTGCCAAAAGGGAAAGCTGAGGGAAGGGTAGGCTTTAAAAAGCTAGGAGTCTTGCTGTCTTTATACTGACTTTTCCCTTAGACGGACATAAAATGAAGTTGCTCCTCTTGACAAAGCTACCTGGATTTCAGTCCTTATTTCGGTGTAAGTATCCTAACTTTTGCAAGCCCCTGTCTTGACAAGGGAGATCTTGAGTCTGGGAGCATCTCGCTCTGGAAGCCCAAATGTCCCAAGGCAAGACCCAGGTTGACACCCCCATGCTGCGCTCCCACCAAGGAGGTGGTGGTGGGTGTCAGGTTTTTTTATGCAGCTTTTTATCCTGTCCAGGACCCCGGTGATGCATCATTTGTGATACCTGTTTCTGTCCTATCTAGCTGCAGTAGATTTCATAGAACTGTTTCTGAAAGTCTGAGAAACTGCAAAGTGAAAAAGTGGAGTTTCTGAGTTCCACTAGATGGTGCCTCCTGATCACTGTTGCTGGGAAAACAGCCCTGCTCAGCCAGAACAACAAAGGGCAGGGATGTCTGGGGCAGGGGGAGGGATGGTGCAGTTCAGTGGTGGAGGGTGGGGGTGGGAGGGTGTTAGGGCTCAGAGCCTGCCTGGGGATGCGTGGTCACGGAGTAGCTGCACCCGTGGGCAGGCAGAGCTGTTCCACAAAGTGCAAGTGGGTGTTGGTTTGTTCTTTAAAAGACACTGAGCTATGGAAGTATTGACCACTTCACCTGTGTTATGTGAGCTTCCCCTGCCAATAAGTGATTTGGAGGGAAGAGACAACCTGATTCGGTGTTAGCTGTGGCTGCTTTCCTTTCAGCATGGAAGGAAATTCAGTAGCTTATACTTGCAGTAAACCCATGCCATTACTCACTGGTGCAGAAGGGATCCTTGGAAATTGTGGCCTGTTAGTGAGCTGAAGGACTTCATTTATCTAAGTAATAATCCAAACGTGGAGGAAAAGCATCCATATCTGATATGTGAAGTAGCAATATGAGCTAAAACAAAGTAAACAAAAAATCAGGACTACTCCTCCCCACACCCCCCCCAAAAAAAACCCCCACAACCCAATAATTTCCTGCACCCATAAGGTTCACTTTTTCATATTTTTAGTTTTCCATTAAAAAGAAAAAAAATGCAAGGCCTAGAATATTACTTTGTAAAAAAAAAATAAAAACAAGGTTAGGGTAGCCCAGACTTGTGGCTTAGATACCTGTTACAAGCGTGGCTGCATTCGAGTATGCAGAGAAGTGAAGGTAGCAATATCGAATGATACAGGCCCAGGAAATTGACTCACTTATAGATTTACCGGAAGGGCTGTGACAAGGTCACTTCTCTGTTGTCATGGTCCCTATGTCCTCCGTTGCAGCATTACCAGCTCACATCTGTCTTTGGCAGGGGAGGAACTAGGGGTAGGTGAGGGGACAGGGGTGGGGGAAGAGCTGCATTGCCCTCTGCTTGGCCGTTCACATCAGGTCTATTTCTGCTGTTGTAATCACATGGCTAAAATAAGCATGCTGTCTGCTTAGGGATGAAAGCCTTGGTTCAGAGATGCATCATTCTCTGCCAACTTGGTTCGGTGCTGTGTTTTATGCCAGGAGTGGTGGGAAGGAGAAGAGAGGTCTAGAGGCTCTCCCATGGTACAAATGCTAAGACAGAAAGTTGCTAAGTTTAGCTTGGGTTCCTCTTGGCAATAAAGTATTTTTCAAGAACTGCAGGTGGATATTTGTAAGCACAGGAAAAAACTACAATACTGTAGCACTTTGTGAAAATATGATGTGAAAATAAGAAAAGCTCTTGAAAATCCATCAGTTTAGGTAGCAAGAGTTAATCCTAAAAAATAACAAGACAGTAAAGTGATAACCTGCAAAGTAATGATGCTCTTACCCCTTATGAAGTCCCTGAGTACTTTTCATTCATCGCTATGTGCCTGCATTTCAAAAAGGATAACCAATGGGAGAAGCCTGAATTGATTCAGAAAACGTTTCCAAGGCTAGTTCACGAAAATACATGTAGCCAAAAATTCATGAAAGGAGATTGTGATTCATGTGCTATAGGTATCTATGAAGCACTGGATCTGCTGCTAGGTGGCTCTCTAACCTAAGAGAAAATTCTTACACTCAGTGGTTGGCACCTAAAGTGAGAGGAAGTCTGACTAAAAATTGAGTTCCAGCTCCCAACAGCGAGGATAATTGGTTAATGGGATGACTAATTGCAGGGAGGACATGAGGACTCTGTGTCTCGAATCTTGATTAAAATCCTGGCTCTCATTCTCAAAATGCTTTATCTAGCAAAGATGGCTTCTGGGTTTAATGCAGAAATTTTAACATAATTTTTAGGTCTGCTCTGTGGAGAGCACACCTAACCTTCTGTTTTCTGAAATAAAGGAATTAGAGAAGAAAATTTTCTGAGTCAGTAAGAAGTATGAATGTGCAGGTTACTTTGTAGGAATAAGGGAATTTGTTATGTAACGTGAGTGTGAGATCGGACAAAAGAACTTTGCGCAGGGACACCAGAGAAGGCATGTGTGCCGGGGTGTTCAGGGGAGGTGAGTAGTGCAGAGCAGGCAGCGCAGGACTTGTGCTGTGCTACGCTGGTTTAACATACTCCTCCTCTGAGAGGTTAGCCTGAGATTCACAGTGTGGATCACAGGGCTACACCATCTCTGGCCTTGTATTTTGTGAAATGTGAAATACTAAAATGAGCTGCTGTCACCTGTGTGCTTAACTTACAGCTTGGTACTACCTTCTCTCCACTGTGGTTGGCCAGTATTATTTTGTGAACTCACTGGTCTGAGCACCTATCGATGGTTTGACACAGCATTCTCCATGTACCTTGAGGGCTATATCTTGTATGACTATAGTCAGTGGCCTGTTTTTCTTTCACCTTTCTTCCTGTATGGAGTTCAGAGCCCTTTGCTTGCCTCAGGTGCGTATTTGTAGCTGAGTTTGCACACCTGGGAGTATAAATAAATGTAGTGGTACAGCCCAGAGAGGCTGTCTTGGCTTGTAAATAATGTTGGGATTTACTGATAAGGCTTTGTTGTTTAGCTCCTTCCCTCAGAGTAGAAAAGGAGGCAACATTTCTCAGGCAAAGCTGTTGCAGTGGCTGGGAAAATCATCTGGAGTGAAAAGGAACCATCTCAGTTCATGCCACTTTGAGGGACGTCTTCTGAGGTTCCCTGAAACAACTGCCTTGTCAGCTGTGCTGGTAGCACTTGAGAGCAGCCTGTCTTCTCTGCCTACAGAACAGTGCTGTGTCTGGCTTGCTTGAAAAGATTTACTGTCCCGCCCCAGCCTGCTCTCTGTTATACTTTCTGTGCCTAAATCTGTCAGCTTTTGTAGGGAAATTTGGGATGTATAATTGCATCCATGTAATAATACGTGTTACTCTGAGGAACACTAGGTTTAGAGAAGAATGGAAAGGGTGGCTTTGAAAGGTGCAGGTCCTTCTTTCTATTAACTTGTGGTTGCACAGTGCTCCTATTGAATAGGGCCCTATAATTCTTGTGGGAGAACTCTGTTACATGGTCATAAGCAAATGGGCACAGCCTACTTCCAGACTTCATTAAAATTCATACTTACAACATAGCCTCAGAGATGTTTCATTTTTGGGTGAACTACCTTGATTGCCCTCTGTGATTTCCAGAAACCTGAACAGCTCTTCCAGCAGTTGATGGCAGAGGAGCACAGCTGTTAGTGTTCCTTGAGAGGCACAGCAGAGGTGCAGCTGTCTGCTGAAGTTGCTCTGAAGACTAACTGGGGTCTTTTGAGAAACTGAAATTCCCTGGCCCTTCAGTTAAGCAGAAGTGAGCACAAAGGCCTGTTGTGATGCAGTAACCACTATGTTAAATGGATTTTCTCAGTACTGCTGTGTCCTGCAGGATAACAGATACAATGGCCAGACACCCGAGATGAAAACTTCACTGCTTCCTCTTGCTGATGGTTGAAAATTTACCTCAGTGATGTTTCTAAGCTTCTGTAGCTTCCAGATGATGTAAGCCTTATCTATTCACTCAGAGGAACACTCAATAGATTTTCATATTTAAATCTCACACACTCTTTTCATTGAGTTTATGAGCAAGCCCAGCTTCTGAACCATTTGTAGGCTTTATCCATCTGCAAAAACATCTCATTGCAGAGACTCTGCTCACTCCATGATATCAATAATGCAGAAGAATTGCTCTGTTGAAGCTGGCTTCATTGTCAGTTTAAGTTGAACATGAATAATTGAACACATTTTCTTTTCAGGGATGAGAACAGCTGCTATCTAAGCTGTTTAACCCCATTTGTCTTCTCATGTTTCTCCTCAAACTTGCTAAAGCCCCTGTGCTTAGCCATGCCATATAGGAATGCCTCAAATTCATTTGGGGTTTTTCACTTGCTTGAGGTTGTGTCTCAAATGATCTGCTATGCTCATTAAGCAGGCCTAAACGAGGGCTGGTTACAATTTTTGTGTGTGCGCAATTTGTCTCCAGCTTAACTCTTTGGTTGCTGAGTCCCTGCAGGACTCCTCTGGGACTTCAACAGGGTGCTGGGTATCTAGTAAGTGCCTTCGCAAAGCTTACACCTTCAGCACTGAGCAATATCATTAAGACGTGTCAAGAGATTAAATATTTAAGCAGTTGGTGTGAAAACTAAGGAATTAATAGCCTTTCAGATAAGCCTTCAAAGCTAAACTGACTTCCATGTGGAGCTTGGGCACTGTTAGTCCCATTAGGTGAGGGAAGGAAACCTGTGACGTCTATTTGCATGTACCTTTTTTAAATAGAAAAATGGAATGTGTTGCTTTGAAATCATGGGAGCTAGCCCACAAGACTGAAATTGTCTGTTCATTGAGGAATTCAGTGTTTATACTCTGTTTAGATTAGATGTTAGGAAGAAAATCTTTATTCTGAGTGTGGTGAGGCAGCAGCACAGGTCACCCAGAGAGGTTGTGGAAGCCCCATCCCTAGAAGTGTTTAAGGCCAGGTTAAATGGGGCTTGGACAACCTGATCTAGTAACCCCATGGCAGGGGAGAGTTGGAACTAGATGAAATTTAAGGTCCCTTCCAGCCCTAACCATTCTATGATTCTATACTTATCTAATAATAAACAAAAGGTTTTATGCAAGGAGAGCATGTGTAGGAGATACTTTAATTAGATGTGAGGTCCATGATGGGGAAACCCAAAGAGAAGAGGGAAGCCTGGCATGGGAGAGTTAGGAAACCACGAAAATGACCTGTAAAAATCCATTAGAAGAATAGTCCAACAGCGTTTAGAGTAACTGTTGCCCCATTATATTGCTTTTGATATAGTTATTTCATATATATGTATAAAAATAGTATTTGTAAGTGTCTGTACTCTTGGGGGTGTACTGTAATGAGCATATCTTAAGATGTGTTCTTATTTCCTACCTTCTTGGTAGGCAAGTCCTTCATTATACATGCTGTTTCTGAAGCATGTGAGCACAACTTTCCTCTTTATTTTTTTTTAACAAGCCAGCACTGATGCTTCTATTTCCAACACATTTCCCTCTGTGGTAGAGGCTTTGTGTAGCAAGAAACGCACTACATTACCAGTAAGTGGGTAAGTAAATTCATAAAATAAGTATGGTTTGAGTAATGGAAGTTTTACTTAGTGAGGGAGCTGTTCTGTATGTTATGTGTCGCCTGAATTACACTTTGGTTTTCACATACTCAGAGCAATAGAGTTTGATAATCAAGTAGATATTTACAGATATTTAAGATGTCTCTGAAAATAGTGTTCTGGAAGGGAGCTGGGTGTGGGAGGGTCTTCATCTTTCCAGAAATACACTTCTAGAAATGAAATGTTTCCTGTTTTAGATACCATAATGAAACTGTATAGACTCTGTGGAACTGCTGACTTATATCATGGCAGGGGGTAGACTGTCTTGTGGTGTTATGGGAAGCAGAAAAAAGATGCAATGACTCACTACCTGCATGAGCTTGTGTTTTATGGTACTGCTAGAATTGCAGTCTTTTGCCAAAACTTCCTTTCCTAAAACTTCCTTTCCTAGCAGCTGTAAAGTTGGCTCTCATCTTCTGACTTCCGGCTTCAATGTGATTTAGTGGAGTCATGGCTTTGACCCTGTGATATCAGTAGTATAACATGAGATTTCTGCTTTAAATATACATATATATATATATATATATATGTATGAACAGCTGAACAAATGTGCTTCAGGATAAGAGCAAGGAGAAAGGACATGGGGAACTGGGATAATCAGAGACCCAGTCACTGTTACTGCACCAAAATAGATGGTGGTTGAACCTTTGGCATTTGATGACCTCTGCCTTCCTGGTGGCGAATGGTGACACTGCTGAGTCACCTGGTTTTTAATGAGGCTGGCTACAAACATGTAGGAGGACCCTCTGTGTTATGTTCCCTTTTAAGACACTGAAGTGATGGGGCATGTCCAGAGAAGGAGGATGAGGCTAATGGAGGGACTGGAGAATAAATGTTAGGAGGAACAGCTGAGAGAACTGGGGTTGTTTAGTGTAGAGAAGAGGAGGTTGAGGGGAGATCTAATTGCTCTCTACAGCTACCTGAAAGGAGGGTGTGGAGATGTATAAAAGGTCTGACCTTTTCTACCTAGTGACAAGTGATAGGACAAGAAGAAATGGTGTCAGATTATGCCAGGGGAGGTTTAGTTTGGATATTATGAAAAACTTCTTCACAGAGAGGGTTGTTAGGCATTGGAACAGGCTGCCCAGGGAAGTGGTGAAGTCTCCAACCTTGGAGGTATATAAAAGACTGTTAGATATGGTGCTCAGCTACATGGTTTAGTAGTGGATGGCAGGTTAGGGTGATAGTTTAACTTGATGATCTAAAGGGTCCCTTCCAATCAAGACAATTCTATGATTCTATGTTGGACAAGGCTCTGGTGGGAGGGGCCAAGCTTGCAGTCTCCTTTGTGGGGTTAAACAGCTTAGATAGCAGCTGTTCTCATCCCCAAAAAGAAAAAGCCTCCTTCTCAGGCCTAATGTAGCTCCCACCAATAACATTCCTCTTGATAGGAATCTGTACAAGGTTCACTTTCCCGGATTTCTTGCCACAGAAAGATTTAAATTTTTAACCTGATTCAGACATTAATTAAAAATACTGGTTTAAAGTATTCTAAATTATTTTTTTTATTTTTTAAAAAAAGACATCTGCCCAAAACCTTTTCTGTGCAGAAAACCTTATCCTGATTTAGCAATTTCAGCTAGTTTCAAGCAGCCCATTTACGGAAAGCAATAAACTAGCTAGGCAAAAGGCACTTATGAAGTTAGTGAGAGAAATAAAGCTTAAACATGAGGACTTCAGTCAGCTGAGATGAAAACAAACCTGAAAAGACCAGGGCAATTGGCCTCTTCAGCAGCCATGCCACTGAGGCAGAGAGATAAGTGTAATTCAGCTGGGCATGTTGCTGGTCCAAAAGTGATTTGCAGCCCACACAGGCTGAGCTGTCTCTCTAACCCTTGCTGGAAAGCGCTGCTTTTCTTTTTCTTTTTCTTTTTCTTTTTCTTTTTCTTTTTCTTTTTCTTTTTCTTTTTCTTTTTCTTTTTCTTTTTCTTTTTCTTTTTCTTTTTCTTTTTCTTTTTCTTTTTCTTTTTCTTTTTCTTTTTCTTTTTCTTTTTCTTTTTCTTTTTTTATTCAGTAGTAGGCAGTACAGAAATGTGGTTTTACAGGCCTTCAGGAAGTTTTCAAATTGTTACTTTCTAGTCAATATGTTGGTAGGAAGCAGCAATCATCATCTCACACAATATAAAATGTTTTCCCAAAGCACAAGTGATGCAGGGACTGCTATGAGGCAAGTTCCTCTTGTGTCTGATTCTTTGCTTTTATTTTAATATGACGTTATGGGGTGGGTTTTGTTGGGGTGGGTTTTGGTTTTTTTTTTGTGGTGGTGGTGGTTTGTAGGTGTTTTTGATGCTTCATGTCTGCTTCTACTCTTCATCTTGGGTTTGTGTTTAATGGGCTAAACTCAGTTCACCTTGGGGGAAGCCACCAGAAAGGATAACTTTGATAACTTTGGGTACCCTTCATAGATCAGTGCTCTCTTCCAGTAGATGTTAAATTCCCAGAAGGTCTAATCTGATAAAAGGATCAGAGGTAACAGGCAGTCACATTCCTTAGCAACAGAAATTCTTGAGTTTTGAATGTGGTCTTTCAGACAAAGTAGTAATAAAAACAGCAGGAGCATTCTGCACAACCTTCAAAATGGTTTTGTGTTTGCTTGCCTGTCCTTGGCTGTACACCAGATATGAAGAGGTGATCATTGCCAATGTGTGGTAGCTAAAATTACTACAGGAGACATCACAACTTGAAAGAATAAATCTCCTGTGACAGTTTAAAGCTGTTCAAGTCCTCTCTAATCTTTCTGATTGGATGAGAAGAGTGTTTCACAGAAAGAAAATCCTAGTGTTCCTCACGGCAAGCCTTTGTTCTTTTCTTTTGCACCCTTCTAGGCTGAGCTGTTCTCTATCAGGGACACAGCAGTGTGCAGTGAAACACACTAATGTTATGTTTGTCAGCCAAGGGAAATCACCTGTTTGCAACTGAGTTTATTCCTTAAAAAAAAAAAAAAAATACAACAAAAGAAAAAGGTCCTATAAAGTGTAATGAATGTAGTAACAGAGTATAGCACTAACATGGGATATAGCATGAACACGTCCATCTCCAGAGATGTCTCACCATGGGAGGATACCTGAAAGACACAGTGAGCAACAGGGCCCTCGGATCTGCTGCTCCGAGAGCTGCATTGAACTGCTTGGTGTCAGATGCAGGGCTCTCACATACTGGTTTGACATCACTCTCCTCTCTCCCCATGGCAGGCTCACTTTTGGGAGTAGATGATGATGCTAATCTGGCCCTCCACTCTAATACTGCCTGGACCACCACTTGAAGTGTGAACTTGTGTGGGAAGAGTTTTATAAGACCTCATCTTAAACTTGTTAGTCAGACAGAATCCTTGCATCACTCAGTCTGAAATCCTGTTCTTTACAGGTTCTCTGGCTTCACCACTCTAAGCTCAGACTACCCCTTGATCATAGTAACTACTGAAAGTCATTTTAATAAGCTTCTCTGAGCTACTCAGGTCCATAAATAATAGGTTTTACACTAGGATCTGGGGACAGGAATGTTTGGGAACTGCTTTGGTTTATTTTTGCCAGTAGCTGTTTCATGAGTCTGTTATCATTTTATCTGGATGGGTTGACCTGCAAAGACAAGCATCATTGTGAAGGCCATGCCTCCAAAGTTCCTTTTTTCTCCTTCCCACCTTTTTTGCAGTTCAGTGGAACAAATTCTGCAGAATTCTGTGTTTAGATACATGCTTTAATGCGAAGTTCATGAGCTCTCTTTGGCAAGACAGTCTTTGCTAATGAAGTCTTCACACTGACTCAAATTTGAGTCAGAGTTCACTATGTTCCGAATTTTTTTCAAAGTTGATGAAAGCAATCTAGAAACAGCAGAAGTAAACTAGGCTTCTGAAATAAAAATCTAATATGTTTCTGTTTCTATGAATGACCTATGGGAAGGGAGGGGGAGGAGGTGGTATGTGGAGGGAGAGGGCTTTTAATGACAGCTGCCTCTAGCTGCAGAAAATGTCTGTGTTCTGGTGATATGCAGCAGCTACTTCTTCATGATAGCAGCAAGCTCTGACTGTCCTGGTGTCAATAGGAAGGAAGCAGCTCTCTGAAATCTGCTCAGTCCTAATTTAATGTAGTGCAGCTCATTTAGAGAAGTACAGGCCTTCAATCATAGTGAAAGGCAAGAAATTCCCTGCAGGCAAGCTGGAAGAGTTTGACTCCAAAAACAGTTTACTTCCAGCTAGAAGATTAATTTTCTTTGATGGGTTCCATGGAGACAAGTGAACCAAAATGAGTAAATGTGTATTGCCTGTTTGGCACCACATTTATCAATAGTTGTGATTTGCATTGCAAACCCAATGAGAGAAAGACTAGAATCTGTCTTCCACCCTGCTCCCCTTTTCCTGTCTGATACTACTCAGTGGTGAAAAATTATCTTGTCCAGGGTTGGAAGAGGAGAGTTATCCATTTCCTTCTTGTCATTCTTTTCAAAAGTCAGGTACAGAAAGACCTGAATTCCCCTTGATAGTGATATTTCAACAGTTGTTTTGGTTAAAGCACACAGGTTTTGTAGCTGCTGTGGGTGCATCTGTAGAACACTAATCTCTCCACTCTCTCGAGTCCAGTAGCATCCCTGGATGTAGGCATGTTCTTTTCTTCCCCTTCCCAGCAAGACCTCATGCTCCACACACCCCCACTCCTCCCTGGCTAGCTTTGCTCTGGTAAATGTGATGTAGACAGCACCTCTCTCTCCATTCTGCTACTCTGGCATAATTGCTGGTTTGTCTCATCCTGGCCTGTCCCACCAGTGGTAGGCAAAAGGCACTCAATGTGCAAATAGGATATATTTCACACCTAGATGTTGTATCTTAAACCAATCTGCATGATGTAGATGATCTGACTGATTTACAGCTTCAGTCACTCATTCGAGGGATGCTTGGATTTGATATTTCTTAGTACTTGTGATGGATTTTTAAACTGGGATTAAAATATCACTTCAGTGAGAGATTGCTTTAGATGATATTTCCACACCTAGCTATAGGAGTTAAGTATGCAGATTTTAGTCTGGACACTTTTGTACACCCCCTCTAACAAGAGAAAGTAATTAAAATTCCTCACCAAGATTCAGTCTTTCAGTGAAGCTGGTTCCCTATCCATGTCCACAGAGTCCCTCAGAATGCATTAATGCAGTATTTTCTTCATTTCTTCCATACCAAACTATGCTTAAAAATTTCTGCTCTGTATCATATTTCAGAATGATTAGCTTAGAAAATACTAAGTGAAAATACAGAGAATATCCCAGCCTGTACCCTATGGGAATAATGGTATAGTCTGTGGAATTAATTTTTCTACTTGAAATTGAAATGTGGCCAACTTCCTTCAGGCTCTTTGCAATTTAAATGTATACATTTATTTCTGTGTATGTTGTGTGTGTGTGTGCCCCTCATAAGCCCTATTTTCTGTCTTTTGGACAGCTTACTATTGATGTTTCTGAAAAGATAATATTAGTCTATCTACACATAGCTCTGAAATGGAACACTAATGCATTCTGCTTTCATAGCAGCTTTGTTTCCCCTCTCAAGGAAGGTAAAAATGTATTTACCTGAATTAAAAATCGAATATGTATTTTATTAGATCTCCTTTTGACCACAATTCCTCTAAGGTTTGTATGCAATTGTTGTTAATTTTCTGTAAGTCTTGCAAATGAACAGATGCAGAAATTTTTTTCAAACTCCACCTGGTTGTGGCATAACACTATTGGCAATAGAATGTCTTTCTGTCTTGATAGTATCTTGGTATTTTCAGGAGTTTAAACATGTGTATAGTTTAATTTTAGAATGTGCAATGCTCATTCTATGCTATTGAGAATATGAGTTGGTATTTGTGTTGGAAAGTTAACTATTTCCTTCTGGTGAAAAAGTGGAAGTTTATAAATAAGGGACGGACTAACAAAACAACTGAGGCTTTAGTTTTCTTGAAGCATACTATCAAAAAAAGAAAGAGTTTGAGAGACCTAAGAAATTCTAGTGTATTTCAGTATGGGTTTTTTCACCTGTTTTCCTGTTAATTCACTGAGTTGTAATCCCTTCCATTAATTGGATATCTTCCATCCACTGAGTTTATCATTCCTTTATTTTTTAAATTCACATGCTATGACCATGCACTATTATGCTCTGCTATCACTAGCTGCAGTAGTAGTAACTCTATTACTACACATACCTTGATTTTAATATCTTTTTCTACTTTTTTTTCCTCCGTATTGGAGAAATAACCATATTTCATGGTGGACTTGAAATGTTGGGAACAGTACACAGCTGAGGTGATTACAAAGTACTCCTCATGTCACTGTCTCTACACTGCAGCTACTTCAGAGTCTTACTAAACCTGTCAGTAATGTAGGTAACTTGGAGATTGTGTTCACATTGCACCCCCTTTTTCTCTCCATACATATTTCCTAACATCCTTATTGCTCGTGTCAGAATTGTAGGATTTCTTGGAGTCTTTCTGACCAAGAAAGTCTCACAGGTTGCTCTCTCGGGGTGAAGCACCACTCGGTTTCTGTGAGTACCCATGCGTGGGAAGGCAGCTGCCCTCCGAGCACCATTGAGTCACGTTTGCTCCCCTGTCCAAGGTGCTGAGTCAGGACCTGCTGTATGAGTCATCACCTGAAATGGAGCCAAATCCTCACTCCGTTTCCTTCGGGTTTGGGAGCCCCCTGCCCTGGCTTAACATTATCCACTGAGATTTAAGATGTTGAGAGAATGATATCAAAGTTCTCAGAAAAAAACACTTCATGTAGCTTAAGCCTCCTTCAAGGCTAAAACAGCTGAATTTGAGATTCAGTGCTACCACCTGCAGATAACTGAAGCTAATGGGGCTCTAAGCCTATTTCTGAAGAATCTCTCATTGCTAGGGTGAGCAAAGTAGTTGGACAGCCCCTTTAAGATATCTACATTTTTATGGTTTATAGCATGAATAAAGCTGTGCAATGTGACATAATCTGTATGTAATTTTGTAAATGTAAATGTAATGTAAAGTTGGTTATGAAAATGGAGTAGAGGATTTCAGAGAGAACTTCAATAAAAATGATAACGAGCTCCTTAATGCTTTTTGCTTGGAATTTCATCATAGCCAAATGCCTTGTCCATTGAAAATTTTAATAGGAAATAGGAAATACAGTTATTCAACATCATATAGATTCAAAAGAAAATGTTGGCTCTATGAATGGAAATATTTTTCATCAGGGCAGCTGAATGTATCTGAAATCCAGAGATGCTTTATGGGAGTGGCAAAAGAGGTGTTTCAGGGTGACATATCTCTTCAGTGTATTAAGTATCTTGGGCAAATTTATCCATTGAGCTATGCTAAAGAGGTCCTACCCTGAGGAAGTGATGAAGTTCACCCTTCTGACAGGAAGTGTATGAGAGCTAGATTCTGAATCTTCGGTGTTTTTAGTAGCCATCCGGTCTATACAGTTGGCAGGACTCTGCAGAGGTTAAGTACAACTTTAAAGTCACATCTGTGAGTTTATTCTGATCCAAGAGAAGAAAATACAACATATTCCATATCAAAACTGACTTAAAGCAAGGTCTGTAAATTTGTCACTTCCGATTTCAGCCTACAGAATTAGTCAGGCATTTAGCATTAGTCAAATGGAATTTGTTGTACAATATGTTTATATGTTTTAATGACAAATTAAGCAATATAGACAAACTGTGGTTTTCCTCGTCCCTGACTATTATGGTTAGAGGGGGTGGGGGAAATATCCTTTATTCTTCCAGCCAAACAGTTTTGATTTTACGGTTGAGGCTACATCACATCTCTTTTGCCAACTTCATGCTGTGCTAATATAATTTACCAAGCACACAATGCTAAGAGAGAACAATAGAATCCAGAAGAAAATCAGCTCCTTTCTAGTCTCTGCAAATGGAGTTGCAAAGCACTGTTCATTTCAAAATGAAATTACACGTCATTTAGTTCTGTTCCTCAAGCAAAAATTAATTACTGGAGAAGGAGGTAATTGCACAACAGGATTACTGTTCACCTCTGCAGACAGAAGAGCAGAAAATCAGGGTGAGAGAAATGCTCTGAGGAAAATGGTAGGGGAGGTAACAGATGACTCTTTCCTACTAATGCATTTGAATCAGAGGAATCTTCTAGTTCTCTATTGTTGTCTGGAGTCACATCATATGATATCAGCCTGGCATATTTTCACTGCTTCCCATTGTAAAAGAGATAGAAAATTGCCTCAGAAACATAGTGTAATAACTAACTTCCTGCAGTAAATGTATGGCCCTTCTTACTTGCTTACTAGATCTGAATAGGTCCAAGGCAGGCAGGCAGTTTGCACAGTGTGTTTTGTACATGATACTTCAAGGGAAGATGTTTTAGTCTAATCTAGGTGGTAGATCACTTTTTTAATAAATAAAGAAAAATAATAGCTGCTGCAATGTTACCCTTCCTAGTGTTATTAGGAAAACTCTCCAGTGTCAGGGTTTGAACCAGGTCTGTTGGAGCCCTTCAGACTCTGTTTGTTTTGCTGGGGCACTGGAAGACCTTTAAGGTGTAAGTGACCTACTCAATCCAATATTTTCTCACAATGAGCTGCATAAGTCAGTAGGGATTTGTGGTGGGTTTCCAGTGGGGCTTCTTTAAGAAGCAGCTAGAAGTTTCTCTTAAGGGTCCAACAAAGTAAATCTTAGCTGTGCTCCCAAAGCCAAACTCTCAGACTTCATTGCTGACAAAGCTGGCCGGGTCAATCAGCAATGATCACAGCATCTCTGTGAATCACATTTCAGAGAGGGAGAAAATGCAAACAGCCACATCTTGCCACCGGAGTAGGGAGTGAAAAGATATAAGGAACTTTGCAGTCACCAAGGTCAGTGAAGAAGTCGGGGAGGAGACACTGAAAGAAGACTCACTGCAGCCTGTGGAGAACACCGTGGTGAAGCAGGTGTCCCTACACAGCCCATGGAGGATGAANAGAGTTTTCTTGCCTTTCTTCTGTGTTGAGACTGTCTTGCCCGTAACTAATTGCAGAATGATCTCTCCTTGCCCTTACCTTGACTCCAAAGCCTCTCAATAGATATTTTCTCTAAGAAAATTTTTCAGCTAAGAGGAGAGTGATAGAGTGACTTTGGTGGGAGTCTGGCCTCCAGCCAGGGTCAAACCACCACAGTCCTTTTTTGACGCCCAACGCGGGGCTCAAGGAGTCTGAGATGAGGACACTAATTGGAAGAGGAATTTATCTGGAAGATTTCTTTAAACTTAACTGTAGAGGAATTGCGACCATCTGGTCAATGAGGTCTTGTTTCAAGTGAGAGGAGTGTCTGTTAAATACCCACACATCCTACATGCACAGTACAAATGGCACATGGCAACTGTTGGGGAATACTTAATTTACTGTATCTCTAGTTCACAGCTAACACTGGATGTGGTCTTCTAGTACATGATGGACTGTTTTTCTATTACAGTACTTTAGAATTAATGTATCCAGATGGCCCGGAACAGTAGGAGTCAGCCTTATGGAGTTTTTCTCAGGGTAGGATCAGGAGAGATAATATATCTGTACACATGCCCAAACAGCCAACAGCCATGACATTTACTGAGAGATGTTTTCTCTCCATAGGAGAAAGAATTCGGTGACCTGTTAAAGGCATGTGTATATGCTGCCTTCATGTGAGAACAGTATGGTCAGGGAAGGGGTAGTTGCTGTGTACTTGGCTGTGTGTCCTTCCAGCCACATCTTGCTAACCAAGTGTTAGTACAGTACCAGAACCAGTGCTGTGGCTTTGACTTAACATTCAGTAGTCCCTAGCCAGGCCTATAAACTTCTGTAAGGATAGTTTTCCTGCCCAGGTCTGCTCTATAAGGTGAAACATTCTTCACTGTTTCTCTACCTGCAAAGGTGAAAAAGGGCAGAAAATTTTCCTCCTTTTTAATAATTTTTATAATATTGTCTGTGTTCATTCCAATCTCCAGACTGACTGTGTTAACTGTTTTAGACTAATTGAAATATCTGTAGAACTTGTTAAATCATAGAATTGTTTCGTTTGGAAAAGGCCTTTAATATCATCATATCCAATGTGTGTACCTGAACATCACAGTGCGTATGACTAAATCTTGGCTAAACCTCAGCATTTTCAGCAAACCACTGGGCATATTTCATAAACTTTAAAGGACTAATGGAAAAAATGCCACACTACAGAAATATCAGCTTATTACATGCATGTCAGCTGGTAGTTCACCTTCCAGTGGAAGTGGATTAGTGGTGGATTAGACATTTGGTATGCAGCAACAGGGACTCTCCAAATGGCATGTTAGAACTGTTGGCTGCCTGGCAGCCTGCTATAATCTCTTTTCTGGAAAAATTACCAACTGTTCAGCTCTGCTGACATGAAAAATGCATCCTTTCAGCTTTAACAGCTATAAACTGGAACTGTCCTGTTGTCAGGCAGGTTCAGACTCAAGAGCTGGTGGCAGAGCAGACTTGATAGGGGTAGTAACCATCTTATCTGTCATTTCTGATGTAAGCCCTCTCAGTTTAGTGTCAGCCTATGTGATGCTAAACTCCATGACCAAAGAACAGAACTAGGCTGCCTTCATTCTGTGTGTATGGGAGATTGTTTCAGAGATCTTTCCAAGCACGAAGACCAAGTGGCACACAGTATTTTCAGTAGATCTGGACCAAACATAGAGATTTTAACCCTGGAAAGCTTAAAGATGTCAAAATTAGCTTCTCCTTTGGTCCACAGAGACAGAAACTTACTGAAAGAAAACACTGAAAGTCTTCAAATCCGACTTGCTGAATTCTTTAGATCAGAAATTATGTCTTTCATTCTGACAAAGGAAAATCCAAATCTTCTCAAATGCAAGATTGAAAACCTGTAGATTCAAACTCTTGTGAAAATTTGCTTTAGTTTTAATGCAGGACTCTTGCTTGTATCCGGGCCTCCCCCTAAGTTTCAGTTGTTAAAAATCTCCAAGTTCCTAATTTTCTGTCATATCACATTGGAAAATTGAGAACCAATTTAGAATCAAGATTAAGATTGCTGTCACAGGAAGTAGAAAGACTTTGCTGTTGGTATTTCCTTTTTGTGATTTATGCTCTGTAAGTGAATTGGAGGGGGGCGAGGAAGGGAATTTCTTTTGATATGTGCTTTAATAATGATTATAGTAAGCCAACTAGAGATTCTCTGTTGATTAAGTTCAGTGTTGAACTGTACACTTTCATGGTATTGTTTCTACCTTTATATATCCAGAATCACCACTCATTTAGTATAGCTGATAACATCAGGCGAGGAAAAGTTGGTTTTTCCAAGGTAATAATAATTACAGGGGTCAGCATCCCCTGTAATTTTTTTTAGGGCTGAAGTGTGATTTTAGAAGTTCATAGGAGCCCCTGAGCTAGAACATCACCAACAAACTGAAGATTATCCATTGTTCATGAAATGGCCTGCATTATTTACAAATTAGGACAGAACTCTTCTCCTGGAGTAAAACGGAAAACTGCTGGATCCTGTCATGTATGTCCAAGTAATCTGTGAAAGATCCCAGGGAAGGAAAAGGATACAAAGGTGAAAATCTGATCCTTGCATCCTATGGAGTCTGAACTGGTCAGTGTATTGCAGCTCTAGTATCATGGGAAAAAGGCCTCACCTCTGCTTGTAGTCCCTGCCCCAGAAACATTGAAGGCAAGAGGGGCTGTGACTGATTTGGATGAGAGGAAATGGTTAAAACTGCACCAGGGGAGATTTAGGTTGGACATCAGGAAAAATTTCTTTACTGAAAGAGTTGTTAGGCATTGGAACAGGTTGCCCAGGGAAGTGGTGGAGACACCATCCCTAGAGGTATTTAGAAGGTGAATAGATGATGTGCTGAAGGACATGATCTAGAGGTGGACTAGGCAGGGTTAGGTGGTGGTTGGACTTGATGACCTTAAAGGTCTCTTCTAACCCAACTGATACTGTGATTGTTTTAATATTCACCCAATCTTATCTGTTAGTTTTGCTACAATACTGTACATTTGTAAACCAAATGCAGAAAAGCCTCATACAGTTGAAAATTCATGTGTGTGTGAGAGAAGAGTTTGATAAGCTGTTTGAGTTCCAAGGCTTTCCCCAGGAGGGCTGTGGTGTTTATTGTGGATATTTAGTCTATTTTTTTTTTCTAATAAGTAGACAGTATTGTTAATATTCTTTCTCAGTCTGAGGTTCTTCTTGGGTGTATTTTTTACACTTAATCCATCTACTTCCATGATATTGCTTGCATGGTTCCCAGCTGATCAGTTGTTCTGTTATCTCTGAAACTGTTCTTATGTCAATAATGGGAGCTTGCACTCCTACAGCAGCCAGGCAGTGTTCATCCTTCTGTATTCACATACACCCAAACCCATCCATCTCCCACAGACGCATAGGAGTTTCCTACCTCCGTGAGGTTTTCCACTCATGTTTTACACCACACAAGGTTTCCCGTTTTCTCACTCACTTTTCTGTGTTCTCCCTCCACATGCATTTTTTCCCATGTGTTTCTTTTGTGCATGTGTTCACCCCATCACACCATGTTTGTTTGTGTTGTGGCATGTTCTTGCGTTGCAGCGTGTCTAAAACCAAGGGGGATGTTGGGGGTGGGAGGGGTGCACATTAGGAACTGGCTGGGCTAGTTTGTTGGTAACTTCTTCCCTTTTCGGGGTGACAGAGCACTGGAAGAGGCTGCCTAGAGAGGTTGTGGAGTCTCATTTTTTGAAGAGGTTCAAAACCCAACTGGACATGTTCCTGTGCAACCTGCTGTAAGTGGTCCTGCACAAACTGCTGTAAGTGAATCTGCTTTAGCAGAGAGTTAGACTAGATGTTCACCAGAGATCCCTTGTAACTCCTGCCATTCTATAATTCCATTCTGTGGTAGTGAGAAATCGTTTTCATTTGCGATGCTTGTCTTTCTTGGCTTTTATTGCTGTCAGTTGTTGGGGTTTTTATCTCTTTTCCTTACAAATTGTTGTGGTGGTTGTTGGGGTTTTTTTCTTTTTAATTATTAAACTATCTTTATTTCAACCCACAAGTTTTCTCATGTTTCCCCTGCTGATCCCCTCCACCACTCTTGGCTTGGAGTTAAACCACAGCATCATGTTAGTTGCAAGCCCCACTTGGCTAATCCTTTATCTTGTTATTCCTACCATCTTGATAGCCCATTCTTGTTCCTCGTTGCTGTTTTATAGTGTGTTTTGCTCCATAGGCAGCAGTGCTGACACCTGTCTCCCAACCTCTGGGAAGTAACTCTGACAGAGACAGTGACCGACACAGCCACGGCACTGTCTGCCGCACTCTTGCCTTTTTGGGGACCCATCAGGCCCCTTTCCTTCACCCCTTATGCTGTCTGGTGAGGCTGGAAACTGTGGTTATTGCAGAAAGTCCACATCCTGTGACGCCTCCTCAGGCTGTTAGCTTTGCCCTGCAATTAGGCTGCCAAGGCCTTTGGGTCTTCACGTGACACAGGTGGCCAGGAAATCTTTACCTCAAGCCATTCCTTTCCTCTTTGGGTAGCAGCAGTTCCAACCACTCTCGCAAGGCTGAAAGGTCTGGGACAACAACGGGCTGCTGCGCACTTCAGTCAGACAAAGGTGTCATTCTCTGAAGACCCAGTGAAGGGAAAGCTGAGGTACAGTCTGCGCTGCCAATGGCTCTTTGCAAGGAGACTATGCTCTGGTTTTCACAGAGAAAGGTGTCAGGTCGCAGGGCAGCCACGTATCACTGTGCACAGCAATTCGGCAGGTGCCTTTCTCATTCAAGTAGAGGCATATTTCTTGCCCTGTAGTCTCGATGCCAAATCAACCAGGGGTTCAAGTTTCAAAGGCCTTTTGACATCAAAGCAAGATGACAGCTCCTTTTCTTCCAGCACTGTATTTCAGCTGCGTTTGCTAGCTGAAAATGGTTTGCAGGCCAGGAGATATTTAGAGGGGCCTGGATAAATTAAACTGAATGTTGAAGTGTTTGTTTTAAGGAGGCAAATGAGGCAGCCACAGGAAATGAGCTGCTCACCCAATACATTGGCGGAACAGCCCATACAGCATGTTGCAGGCAGCAAAGTAGAACTGTGACACTTGCTGGCAGGAGCAGCAAGGAGAGCAAAGCTTATGTGCCTGTAAAGAGCAAAGGTGGAACCTCCTGGGCTTCACGGTCATCTGCTAAGGATGCCTATACACCAACATAGCTCTTTGCTTTCCCTTCTTCCTGCCTACCTTCTTGGCATGCTGGCGGGCAGGCTGGGAAGTAACACTGTGCAGTGTTCTTTAGATAAGTGACAAGAATTTCACAGGAAGGCTTGTGTGTATGTGGATTAGGAGATCAGACTGCTGATAGCACAGAGGTGAGGAAAGGTGCAAACACCACAACAATCTGTGTAGAGTAACTCTTTTTTACTACTCTAAAGTGAGAATAATACTAATTTAAGTAATGATTTCCTTGTTGCTAGAACAGCGTAAAATAATCTCACACTGTGACAAGACCAGACAATTCCCAAGGCTCTGTGCTGCCAGATCAGTATAAAGCCTTTGGCCTCTAAGTCCTAGTAAGAAAAATCAAACTTATTGAGTGACAGAACAGATCTTGGAGGTGGTGGTGAAATCCCTTGCGAAGTATACAGAGAAGTGTCAGCATTGCTCTCTAATAGTATCATCCAGTCAAACAGATTTAGTATGTTTCTAGTATGGGCCTCATTATTTCTGCTTAAAAATCTCCCAGACAAGAATATAAAAGTGTTTTCTATGTTTGCACAACCCATTTGTAATTGTCTTATTACACCCACTCATTTTTTTCCTTTTTTCCAATATTGGCTGCAGTGCAGCTTACATGGCCAGAGATTGAGTGTCTTGCAAAAGCCTTGATGCACATCAAAATCGCTTTCTGAACCATAGAAAACCTTAAACATTACCAAATTCATCTTCTTGTATGCTGGAAGTACTCCAAATAAAAGGACAAGTCTGTTTTCACCAGCAATTCTCATGCTGAATGGCAAAATGACATTGCAATGCAGGAACTGTTAATGTTTAATTGCTTAATTTATTAATTGCTTAGTGCAATACAAAGAGAAGCAAGTGCTTTGTGCATTTTGCTTGTCCTAACTATGCATTCATACAAAAAAAAAAAACAATCCAAAGATTTGAGGAATAGTGAGGGTTGAAGTGCTGGCACCTTCATGCTGGGAAACCTGGCTAGGGAAACCTCAGTATTTGAAGAGGAAAGAGGTCGCTTGGATGAACAATGTGAATTGATTCATGACAAACAATATCTGTTTCATTAACCAGTAATGAGGTTTCTAAAGTATCGTTGCTGTGACCCAGAATAAACATTTGGTAATCCTGAAACTATTAACATTTGAGGAAACAGTGGGTGAGAACCAGTGTGGCTGTGCTCAGGGCTGCGCGGCTCCCAGCAGGCTCCCCTGCCTGAAGAGGGGATGCAGGAAATGTGAGCGGAGGGTGGAACAGCAGTTCAGTTCTCAAGGAAGAGAATTACAGTACTCTGAAATCTACATGGAAAAGGAGACTAGCCAGCAGCTTGGGCTGCACAAACTAGATTCAGTAACTCACAGGCTCAAACATAAGTGTTACTGTACATACTGTGTACTGTACGTGCTGTGTACGGTACATGCTTAGCCTGTCTTTCTGCTAGATACTGCTTCGCTTTATGTATTCCTGCCTGTCTGAGGGCCTAGGAGAGGCCAGAAATGCTACAATCTCATGAGGCTTCTTAAGTGCTTCTCCTAGGCAGTGTAAAGAATGGTGATGTTGCTGGCACAGGAGAGACAGTGTTCAGTAAACAAGAGTTGAGATTTGGCCCAGTATCTCTGCCCATCTGACTTTCCTGTGCTCACTTGCCTGTAGGCAGGCACCTGTGGCCTCAGAGTCATCAGGAAATTCTCCCACTTTCACATCCTCAAAAGATCAATGGAACCTCAGCATAAAGTAATCACAGCAAATCGGAAGAAAAAACCTGTTGGTGAGTCAGCAACAGTTGGGGAGGAGGAAATCCAACTTACAAGGTACAGCAGGGAGGTGGCATGGAGTTGCCCAGAAGGTTATTTTTGCATACTGGTAATACAAATAGCAAATGCTGATAGGACTGTGGAGTATTGTTTTGAGTAATAATTTGACCAGGCTTGAATGCTTGGAATAACCCTATGGCAAGTGTCTCAGAGAGGTTTCCCAAGGCCCTGTTCTGTAAACATAATTTAAGCTGCCCAGATGAGCCTTTTGGTTGACTCTGAAAGTTGCTTATGTCTTTAGATGCATGTCTTTATTGCAGTAAAAAGCCATATATATTTCCAGGTTTTGTGAAAATAATAGTACTGCACAAAA
>VXBZ01006018.1:595560-717243 GCA_013399135.1 Heliornis fulica
AAAAAAAAAAAAAAAAAAAAAACCAAAAAAAAACCTTTCTGTGATCCCATGGCTGAATTCCCAGTTTAGCAAAGCAGGTGTTTGGCCAAGTCTCAACTTCAGCTAGGCTGGAAAGACAGGAGTATAAAGCAGTTAAGAATCCTGACTTTCCTGACTTTAGGCTCAGGAGATTGAACTCTTCATTGATTGATAGATCATTCTGATGGATAGACCAAAACATAACTGGGCTAAGTCTGACAAGTTGGACATGAGCCAGCAGTGTGCCCTGATGACCAAAAAGGCCAGAGGGATCCTGGGGTGCATTAAGAGGAGCGTAGCCAGCAGGTTGAAGGAGGTGATCTTCCCTCTCTACTCTGCCCTGGCCAGGCCTCACCTGGAGTCCTGTGTCCAGTTCTGGGCTCTGGTACAAAACAGACAGGGATCTCCTGAAGAGAGTACAGCAGAGGCCACAAAGATAATTAAGAGGCTGGAGCATCTCTCCTATGAGGAAAGGCTGAGTGAGCTGGGGCTGTTCAGCCTTGAGAAGACTGAGAGGGGATCCCATCAATGTTAATATCTGAAGTGTGGGAGACAAAGGGAGATGGCCAACCTCTTTTCAGTGGCCTGTGGGGACAGGACAAGGGGAAATGGTCACAAGTTGGACCACAAAGGTTTCCACACTGGTGTGAGAAAGAACTTCTTCACAGTGAGGGTGACGGAGCACTGGAACAGGCTGTCCAGGGAGGTTGTGCAGTCTCCTTCTCTGGAGATATTCAAGACCCGTCTGGACACATTCCTGTGCGACCTGCTCTAGGGAACCTGCTTTGACAGGGGGCGTGAAGTCAATGATCTCTCCAGGTCCCTTCCAACCCCTATGATTCTGTGATTCTGAGTTCATGCTTCCATGTTGAATTGTCACTGGTTATTCAGTTTGCCTTTCTTGTGGCTACCTTCTTGGAACACACTTTTTCTGCTTTAGTCTGAAAAGAAAAAATACTGACTGGCTTCGTGGGAAAAGCCACATCTCAATTACACATGGTAGGGACCTAATTAAAGAAGAGATCATTAGTGGGTGCATTATAGCCACAATAGTCTAAGCTTTGTGGTGATGAAGAAACCATTCTAGAAGGGGGATACATGCACTGCATGTTACATATGGTGGAATTAGGCAGTTATAATTGTTCCCTTTTCTGCTCTGACTGCTGAAGCTTTTATCTGAGACAAGTAATGAAAACACATTACTTAAGTTTCTTTGTCTGTGTTACCTTGACAGTCTAGCATCACTGATGACAAATGGGAGCAACGTGGCATTTGCTTTAGTAGGTATTTAATTAAATAGATTCTGATGTCTGAAGACAGTCCCTTAAATTACTTTGTCATTTTTGTTACATTTTCCTCGCATCCCTCTTTGCTAGTTTTTTCTCTGCAAGACTTGCCTTGATAAACTGCTACACTGCTACTTGGAAGCCCATCAGCTCCTGTTGCTCAGTCTCCTGACCTAAAATTGAAATACAGCTTTTGCTTTAGTGCAAAACATCAAAGAGGTCCTGTCTCACTAGCTCTCCCCAACCGCAACTCTGTGATTTACAACTCAGTTACTTTAATTTATAGCATGAGAGAAGCTTTTGAAACTGCAGGTTAAAATCTGGACACATTCGACTTGTCCATTCTTTCTGAAAAGCTGTTTTCAGTTGCACATAGTTTTCTGAAAGGTCATTTCAGTTCAGGCTTTCTGAAAAACAGCAAAAACTCTGAAAGTCTGGCAGTACTTGTGCAGCAGTCAAAGACACCATTGTTGCTTCAATTAAAACAGCACAGACCCCAGTGACCTTTACCAATGACGTATTTCTCTGTGCTGTTCTTAGGGTACCCATTGAATGTCACTATAAATCAAAAGGTGACTGCACTTTGTTACTGCTACAGAACCTACCAGGCAAAATTTTGATTGAAAGATGTCATGGTTCAACCTGGCTGGCAACCTCACAGCTGTTTGCTCACTCCCCTCCCTGCAGTGGGATGGGGGAGAGAACTGACAAGAAAAAGGTAAAACTCATGGTTGAGAAAGGGCAGTTTAATAGTACAGAAAAGGATAATAATAATAATAAGCATAATGATAGTAAAAGAATATGCAAAACAAGTGATGCACAGCACAATTGCTCACCACCAGAGCAAAAGCTAGTTCCTGAGCCACACTGTCTCCCACCTACACCCCAGTTATATAATGAGCATGATGTCATATGGCATGGAACATCCCTTTGGCCAGTTTGGATCAGCTGATACATCTGTGTCCCTCCAGCTTCTTGGACACTGCAGCTTTATTGTTGGCAGACCAGTGTGGGAAGCTGGAAAGTCCTTGGGTGCTTGGCAACAACTAAAACATCAGTGCATTATCAACATTATTCTCATCCTAAATCTAAAATACAACACTATACCAGCTGCTAGAATGAAAACTAATTCTATCCCAGCCGAAACCAGGACAAAAGACTTCATGTAAGGCATTGTTGTTCTTAATGAGATTACAGTAGTAGCTTTTCTGATAATGTCCCTAATAGTGGTTTGTCAGCTGCAGCTGGTCAGACTGCATGGACATCTTCATTGATGATCTGGACGAGGGGATTAATTGTACCCTTGGTAAGTTTGTGGATGACACCAAATTGTCTAGGAGTTTCAGTCTGCTGGAAGGCAGGAAGACCCTGCAGAGGGACCTGGACAGGCTGGATGGATGGGCAGAGGCCATGCTTATGGGGGTCAACAAGGCCAAGTGCTGAGTCCTGTACTTTGGTTACAATAACCCCAGGCAGCACTACAGGCTTGGGGCAGAGTGGCTGGAGAGCTCTCTGGAGGAGAAGGACCCGGGGGTGTTAGTTGACAGCCAGCTGAACATGGCAGTGTGCCCAGGTGGTCAAGAAGGCATCCTGGCCTGATCAGGAACCATGTGGCCAGCAGGAGTAGGGAAGTGATTGCAATGCTCAGTGCAATGGGACATTGCACTGAGCTCTGGTGAGGCTGCACCTTGAGTGCTGTGAGCAGTTCTGACTGTGGTTGGACACAATGATCTTGAATGTCTCTTCCAACCCAAGTTATTCTATTCTGTTCTGCTCTGTTCTGTTCCTCTCTTCCCGCCTCACTGCTTGGTGATCCTGTTGTCCTTCTCCCTTTGTTGCTATTTCAGTATGAATCAGACCGTGTAAGTGTACAGATATTCTCATCTGCATTTGTTTTGGTGATGATGTCCCTGTCATTGAACCAGGTGTAGGGACAACATTAGTGAGTGTTCTAAGGGTATTTTGCAAGCAGGGTGTACATAGAAGTGTCCTGCAGTCAAAAATTCTGGGTGTCGCTTATGTCATCCCAACTGAACTCCTCTGAATAGGGAAGATTTGCAGAGGACTACTGATGCTTCCACTGCAGACTCGAAAATAGCACTCTCAGCTGTTTGTGACTGTATTGAACTGCAGCTATTCCTTTTGATAAATGATACGATGTGAATTCTTTTCTCAGCTTAATTAAAAATTTAAAACGAGAGAAGGAAAAAGCACTACATGATGTAGCTGTTATAAATACACACTAAGAACTGAACAGTGTTGCCCAAAATATACTGTGTTTGTGTGGAAGAAGAGAAGATAGGGGATGCTAGGCTCTGGAATATCTTGCTTTTTTCTGCAATTGGCATTATTCCCCCTTTTTGTAACAAAACCAAGCGTCTGTATAAGCTAGCATGCTCCCAGCGAGTGAGAAATCCGCTCCACTGCCATCTGTTCTCCTGCATGAATAATTAGGAGGAGGAAACAGACCCAGCTCAGGAAGAGAGAGAAGCAGAGAGCAGGCTAATGCAGGGAGAAAATATCCCATCGGAACTAGCGGCAGGCTGGGAGGGGGGGGGGAAAGGGGGGGGATGGATTTCCAGCCCTAGGCAAGTGCAGCATGCAGCGAATGAGGCTGTTCGCTAAACAACCAGCCGTGCTTGGGGTGGGAGAGCTGTGAGGGGAGGGAGCAGTGCTTTGCTTCCAAGAAACACTGTCCTCCCAAACGCGCTTGGGTGAGCGCTGCCGAGTGTGCTGGATTTCTTTAAGCTTTTTCCTGCAGCTCATGACTTGTGTTTGATCTCTGAGGTGTTCTGCATTGGCTGGGCAGCAGGGCTGAAGATGCGGTAGTCTTCAGAGCAAACCTCCTCTCCAAGAGCCTTGTTTCTGTCCTCTGAGTATCTCAGTCGCATTCCATCAATCCAATTCCTTTTGCTGTTAACAGCCTCATGTCATCCCTCATTTCTTAGAGCAAGAGATTTGCACTCCACTTGGCCTTGTGGGATACCCAGAAACATGTACCAAAGACGTCCCCCACGTGACTCTCTCTAGCTAACACTGGCTGGGCACACAGAGGGAAATGTTAGGATCACTGCAGGAAATCTGAGCTTCCACCTGTGGCTCTGATTTGTGTTCTGTGGGTTTACAGCTAAATGAAGAATCTTTATCGCCCACAACTCCTATTGATTGTAAACCCATATTTCTTTTGATGAAACCTAGAACCACAGAAATACAAGTAAGACCACAAATGTTCATCTTGTGGTTCCAGTGAAAAGATTTGCAGACCATCTTTTAAGTAACTGAAGAAGGCCATTGCTATCCCAACATTGAACTCAGCAAAATTCATAGAATCATGGAATGTGTTAGGTTGGAAGGGACCCTTAAAGGTCATCTAGTCCAACCTCTCTTCAGTAAGCAGTGACATCTTCACTGGATCAGGTTGCTCAGAGCCCCATCATGCCTGGAATATCTCCAGAGATGGGGCCTCCACTACCTCTCTGGGCAACCTGTTCCAGTGATCTACCATTTTCATACTGAATATTTTTTTTCTAATATCTAATCTAAATGTCCCCTTTTCTAGTTTAAAACCATTACCCCTCATCCTATAGCTACATGCCCTTGTGAACAGTTGTTTCCCAGCTTTCTTATAGGTACTTTTCAGGTATTGGAAGGCTGCTATAAGGCCCCCTGGAGCCTTCTCTTCTCCAAGCTGAACAACCCCAACTAGGAGAGTGCTCCAGCCTTCAATCATTTTTGTGACCATCCTCTGGACCTGCTCCAACAGGTCCATGTTCTTCTTGTGTTGAGGGTTCCAGAGTTGGACATAGTATTCCAGGTGAGATCTCACCAGAGCAGAATAGAGGGGCAGAATCATCTCTCTCAATATGCTGGACACAATTCTTTTGTTTCCCCCCAGGATGTAGGTGGCCTTCTAGGCTGCAGATGCGCATCAGTGGCTCATGTCCAGCTTTTCATCCATGAGTACTCCCAAGTCATTTTCCTCAGGACTGAGAAAGCTAGCTAAACCATCGGGTCTATAGTCATTAATTTCATACCCCATACTCAGTATTGTGGCTTTTTCCCAATAAGCCTTTAAATGCAAATACAGAAGGTGGCGTTAAGTCACTTCTTCATGGTCATCAGCAAGGTCAGGGCATCAGCACACCTACCAAGACTTGTCAGTGCCACTGTACATAGTATATCACTTACACAGTTGGCACCGTGCAATACTGTGTTCTGGTCTCAGAACTGTGGCAACAGGCAGTAAATGTGAGACTGAAAATAGCAGTCTCTGTGTAAGATTGTTGTTATTGTTTCTTTGGAGATGTTTTGATTTGATTGGAGATAAAAATGCTGAACTCTGGGATACTTGGATATGCAGGATGCAGTTCCCTGCTTTTTCGCATCTAGGAGATATTCTAACATGCCCCGAAAAAGAACAACCTCGACTACATTTGTGCATACACAGACATACAGATGGATGTATCCACATTTCATCCTGTAGTAATGACATTTGCAGTACCTCCCTCTAACATGTAACTTCCTTAAGTATTTAAACACAGACACCCCTGGCCCATGCATGCACACCTATTTTTTTTACAACAAACAATATGAAAGTTCCATTTCAGGGGGAGAGGTTTAATATCATTTTGTGTATTTTTTTAATCTCTCCTTATAGCAAAACTTTTCTCCTAGTCTCCAGCTGCCTTGTCAATGTGTGACCTGTCTCAGAACAAGCTGTGCAATTCTGTATACCTACCCACTCATTCATTACCCATGGTTGATTTGTCTTTATTTTGTTCCTTCTTTGTAAGGTTGGAGCAATTGTTTATTGAGAAGAAAGACTTCCAGAAGTTCCATCCATATAAATTCTTTCTTCTACAATAACAAATTTCTATTTCTATTCCTCACATTTTTCTTCTATTTTTGTTTGGTGGTGCATGGCCCATTTTTTGCCCATTGCCAAAGCAGAATGTATATATTTTATCTCCTCTTTACCTTTACCTCACCCTTGTGGTTCCTGCTGATTATTTGAACTTTATTTCATGCAGTAATTTATGTGTTGTAAAAATTAATTCTTGGCTTTCTTTCCTCCTTCATTAATGCAGGAAATTCTTTGTTGTTCAAAGAGGTTACATGTAAATTCCATACAACTCATTAAAAAGGAGCTTTACATACTGTAAACAAATCAATCCTCAACCAAACAAAATGGAAGGGAATAGGGGAAACTATGATTATTCTATTTGTATACGAATCTCTCTCTTTTATACCTGTAGGCACCTTTTTTCCCCTCACTGACATTCCCAAAATTTGGTTTTTCTGTTTTTCTTACTTGTCATGTACATATTAGAACCAGAGAGCTTTAACTGAAGGTAAGGGTTCCTCTGCCCTCATTCTCCACATCCTGGCTATTGTACACTTTTATTAAATAAAAGAGAAAGGAATGTTGTTTTTCCTTGAAGCAGGTGTTTTGTTTAGTTTTTCTTAACAAATGGCAGTACATAATCTGGGGCAGGATCTGTCTGCCTAGTGACCACAGTGAACTTCCTTGTATCATAATGGTTTGAAAGCCTGCAGGACTTAAAGACATGTCAGAAGTCATTAAAATGTAGAAGCTTCATTCACCCACAGTGGTTCCTGTTGATCCTTTTAACTTTCACTACAGTAAAGAATCCTTGGGTGTTTTCCTTCTCTCTTTAATTAAAGCAGACAGAAGACTTCTCTGTGAGGTTCTGTGTCTGTTGAATTTCACACATTACTTTATTTGAGTAAACAGACCCCATAAATATGTATGGAGGAAAAGAATCCCGGCACAAATAAATTGTTGCAGCTCTTTTCAGAAAATATAAACTTCTCTGAGAGTTTTACTGGTAGTGCTTAACATGTCATTTCACCGGGTGGTTTTGAACTTCTGCTATCTTGAATAGCAGAAAAAGATGTCCTATCTTGAATAATGGGATGGACAGAGATGGCCCAGCAATGCCCACAAGAAGAGAGCAGGTGCTATGGCTACAACATTTGGTGGTCTCAGTGTTGTCCTTCCTTCTCTGATGAGTCTCTTAGAACCTACTGAACCAGAAAATTGCCAACTGACCCAGAGAAAAGAAACTTCCGTGAAAAATAGCATTTGACCAAGATGTCTAAGGGCACCTGGGAATTAATAATGGGTCTGGAAGTTATAGAAATCTTGATTCTGCCCAGATACACTCAATCTAAAAACATAGAGAGAGAAATACACCAAAGATATCAATTTAAACCCCATTAAAATGGGAAAGACATCTGTCTTTTTATAATCATGTCATTCAGGCATTCGTTTTGACAGCAGCAGAAGTAGAAACAGTTAAGAAAAATGGAAGACCCCATGGTAGAGACCTGTGCAAAGTCTTTCTGAGCTGTATGTTTCTGATATGAAAGTGTACTCCTATTCAGGAGACAAGATTTTGTGTGTGGTTTTGTATAAGTGTATTTGCGGACAGTCCTGGAGAAAGCCAGTAAAAATTGATGGACTATAGTTGCCCATCACTTCCAAGCTTTACAGACATAACATATATCACTTTTTTAACTACTAAGACTGTAAGAGGTTTTAATCTGTACCACAGTCCCTAAAGCCAGAGCTGCTGCCTTAGAATGTGGAAGCATTCTTTCATGGCACAGGGCACTGTGCTGCGGACACCAGAGCTGAGGCTACAGCAGTAGAACTGGGACCAGGAAGAGCTGAGCTGCACTAGCACACTCCTCTGCCTATGTGGGCTGACCCTGCACCTGGCACAACACCACAGCTAGGACAGGATCCAGCCTGGACCTACTCTAGGTATCTTCACCTGGTGCTGGGTGCTACACACACATAGCCTAAGAAATGACTTGCTAAATCCCAGAAAATTAACCCCAAAGAATAGTCTGTTTCCAAAATTACACTAAAGTCACATTACTTATGACACCCCAGAGGACAAACAAAGCTATGGGTGGGAATGGTGGTCAATACTTGCGCTGTCCTGTTGATGATTTGGTCCTTGCAATTCTGTCTGGTGCTGTTGCATGTGCCCAGCTTTCTCTCGAATTCATTCCAGCCTCCTGCTGCAGTCTCCTTCACCTTTGAAGTGCTTTGAGAAAGGCATGAACACGTTCAAATTTTGCTTCTCTTCTCAGTCCGTGAGTAATTCTAAATTAAAACATGACTTTTCTGTTAACATTTTATGTGGTTTCATTTTATAGCCTTATGAGTAGCTTCACATTTGATTCCCATACCCCTGGGGAGTGAGCTGTATTTAAATACAGTGGTTTCTTGCCCACTGCAGACTGCTATCTGAAATTCTTCCCTAGGAAGCACTGTGAAAGAATTTACTCACTCACCTTTCTTCCACTCAAAGCAAGACTTCCATCATGAAAGGAGTCTGCATGGCTATACCAGAGTCTGTCCATGTCACCTGCCCTCCACCCCACTGGTTCACCACTCTCCTTCCTCCATGATTTCCCTGCCTACATCTTTGCTTTACCCACTCTTTATTCCCCCCACCTCAGCCTGCTGCTTCCAATGTCTCTAGTTTTGTGATGATGTTAAATGTTACTCTGTCCAGAGCCTAGCTGGGCTACCCTGGCTGCTGCTGCTGCACAAGAGTACATATTTGAGATCCTCATATCATGCAGAAAACATGTCCATCTATCCAGTCTATAGGTGTCTCTCAAGGAAATGCTTTATACTTTATTTCCTTACTCTAAAGACTTTTCCCTTGAGAGTCAGTAAAGGGATAGATCATCACAAAAATAGCAAGGTTTCGTTGCCAGAATTCATAATTCCATCCATAGCCTTCCCACAAGACCAGAGGCACCCTGGCGCTAAAAAGCTGAAATGAGCAATTATTCAGAAATTATGCTTTGTTTTCTACCCATAGGTGCTAAATATAAGTGGTATTTAAAAGAAGGGAATGGCCAACTCAGCAAGATCTTTTCTTAAATCCTAGTTTCCTCTTCTTAATCACGCTCAACTTCAACTTGCTACTCCAAGATTTTGTAACAGAGTACTGCTTTGGACTTCAAACCTCAGCAGAAAAGGCAGCAAGCCAAACTGTGACCTTAGGGGAGAATGAACCTTGGATGTGCCAAGGAAAAAAAAAAAAAAGTTAGGGACAAAAACTAACTAGCTGTAGTTAATTTTGCACTGCTAGAGCCAAAGGAGAAATCTGCTTCTTTCAGCTGATGTAAGCTGTAAATTTGAAAGTTGGATGCATTTGTTTAAGAAAGGCTCAAACAAGAATAGCAGGACCCAGAGTAGGACCTTTGCAATTATGAAATTATCTTGTTGCTAATAAAACTCAGCCTTGGTTGACATGTATGGTATGGTGGGGAATCAAAAGCATTTCTCCTTTCAACTTAGAGCAACATTCGGGTCTGGTTATGACTGGATCGTTTAAATCAGTAGTAATTAATTGTCTGTGGAATATACAGAAATAGCAAGTGGCTACTCAGAAGGGCAGGGAGGGCAAAAGTGTTCTTAGGGAAACAGTGAAAGATATCACCAAGTTCCCAAGATATTTGGGGTAAATGGTTAAGACCAAATAATCCCAAACCATGACTTCAGAGTCTGTAGTGAATGCTACTAGGTTGAATGGCCTCGGTATACAGCCTTTATCGTTTTAGGCAGAACACTAGATAATAAAAATGGAAAAATCTGCTTAGAAAGTTGGAGTTTCTGGCATGATATATGGAAGGAGGGGTAAAAATCAGATTTTGGTGTGCAGTAACAGGTCTCAAAAATATGCCTGAAATACTGAAAAGCATCAAGAATACAGTGTGATTTCAGGAATCAAAAAGTGATATTAAAGTTGCTGAAATAGAAAGTCTCTTCCTTTTTCTGTTAGGTTCAATCCTATACAGGGTAAGACTTTGCAAATGAAGCAAAGTCTTTTTTGAGAGTAAATTCACAGATGTGTGTCTAATCTTACAGGTGAGAATGAGACAGCTTCTCCCACACCAAGCTGGCCAAGGCACTTCATGGAGTTCAGCGTAGGGCTTTCCATTTCACTTTCTAGTGGCTGATCTCCTTTATTGCTCATCTGCCTGAGCAGGTTTCTTGTCAGAAATGTGTTTCTTTTGCATTTGCCCTATGGGACACTGTTTAGTCAGTGCTGTAAACATATGGCTATGGCCAGCTACAGAAGTGATCCTCGGGGACATTGCAACCACTGATGAGATATCTGGTATTATAAAATCTCCTGCTGTAAAGGCTGGTGATTTCTATGCTCCAGGTCCTTAAACTGCTGATCTGTGGAATTCATGGAGAACAGCTGAGCCCCAGAAAAAGCTCAGAAGCAAGCTTGGAGTCTGTGAAGGCATTTATTTTTATTATTATGCTTGCCCCACAAACAGTGTTCATGCAAAGCAACATTTCACAGCACGATGTTGCCTATGATGCCAAGGCCACTTCGCCCTTGAGTATTTTCCAGGTAAGAAAACCCAAACCCACGCAGTGCCCTACTGGGTGGTTTCCTCCAGCATGCTCTCCAGTCCTTTATGTAGTTGCCTGGCAACCAGGGAAGGGAGGAGGAGGATGTGAGGGTATGGAGGTATCTGAAGAAGTTTATCTGTAGCAAACCAGTAGGCCAAAACAGCTTTGGATTCTTTTGAGCTTTTCCATTTCAATAGGTCATCTTCACATCCCAGGATGATGTACCTGCTTTAATTTTGCTAGAGTTTCATTCTAACATGAATCCTTTAGCATTGCCAGAACAATTCTTCTTGAATGGGAATCAGTGAGGTAACAAACAAGATTTTTTCAGTGCACAAGGCGAAGACAATCTCATGGTGTAGCGAAGACAGCACAGGTAACTGTGCTGTCTTCGCTACACCATGAGATTGAGCAGTCCCCTTTGGCTTAAAGGAAACCAAAGAAGAATTCATCTCAGCTGTCTGAATGGGATGTTTAGCCCCAGATTTTCTACTAGATGTTTTCCCTGGTTAAGATAAGGACTAAAAACTCTGGAATATTAAGTAGTTTTCCTAATTTGATAAAGCAAACAAAAAGCAGGAGTTTACATCTCCAGTTAGATATGTCCAGTGTAGGATTTGTGGTCTGAATGAAAACAGGCAACAAGCATGTGAGAGAAAGACAAAGTCATGCTCTGTGAGTTGCAAGCTTCTAACATGAATCTAACTTTTCAATGAGTGTGTTGGCCATTCATCCAGTCCCTGGCTCAATGTTACAGGAGTCTCTATACAGTAGACTAATTTATACAGGAGGTACAATGATGGTCTGTCTTCCAGATAGCTGTTAAACAGTCTAGTTACTTTCTGCCCTAGGGAGGACCCAGAGGTAAGTCTGCAGTTGTGTTGCTCAGGTTTGGGCCCTCTGTTTCCTGCATCCTGCCGCACCTTTGTGATATTGCCTGTGCTGACATGGAATTAGGTCATCTCTCTCTCTTTTCTAAACTTTGGGAGGGGGAAATGTGTTCTATAAGCAAGTGTATTCTTTTTGCTTTGGAAATTTCCACAGTCTAGGAACAGTGTTTTGCAAAACGTGGCAGGTGATCTGGTGAAGAATTGGTGTACTTGTATTTTTAAGGTTGATCACTATTAAATAGATTCTCACTCAAAGAACCTCATGAAAAAATATATTTGTGTTAGAAAAATGTAGTGGGAAAAAATACGGCTTTTTAAGATCTCATATTGCTATGGTGTTTGAGATGGCAACAAGTCACTTCAGACTTCTTACAGAAAGACATTACTGAAGTAAATAAAGAATACCAGTAGAAAATTTGTTCCTAGATTAAGACATGATACCAAGAAGGTATTGAAAATTTTATTAAAATCACAAGTCACTGTTGAGGAAGAACGTAAACTTCTTTTTAAACAGAGCATGCTTGGGACACTGAAAAAATGTTTTCAGTGGGATGGTAATATGCCTCCTACAGAGACTGCCATAAATGCATGCAGTAGTATGTATGTACTCACATAGCAGTGAGTCTCCAGGATAAGGCCTCAGTCTGACTAGGTAAAATAGAACTTGTCCCAAAGGCATCTCACTTTAGAAAATAACATCCCAGACACTTCCTAAGAGCTCATTCCTATTTTGCTGTGCATTGCTCTTTCCTTCTCCCCTCTAACCCCATCCTCTGTTTCACTGCTTCTGTGGGACCTGCCACTTGAATGCCTCTGCTGCTGTTACGCCATCCCAAGAGCATGTTTGCCAAACTGACAGCTGTTGAAGAGGGTGTTGCAATATATTCATCATAAAAAAGTGCTCACTTCAGCCTCTCATTTCGGCCATGTATTGATGGTCCAAAATAAGCATACATGGCTCGTATGCAACTAGACCTACTCCTGCTGCTACAGTGTCATTATCTAATAAATGTTTTTTTGCTAGGCTTTGGCAAAATAGTGGGGGAGGCAGAGTAGAGACATGAAAAGAAACATTCAATATCTTTTGCAAGTAAATAACCAACTGAAGACCTCTTTTGTAGTCATTCCAATTAATCAGGGATTGGACTTTATTAGCAACCTATAAAAGTGGTACCCAGGGATAGGAAGAAGACCCCATCAGAAGATCACCATCTCCAACTCAAGGTGCTGAAATATTGCCACAACATCCCAAATAAGGCAGATTGACAGTCAGTCTTGGGACTCAGAGGGTGAACAGAACATCAGATAAGGGGGTACTTACATCTTAAAAATGCATACTTGTTGATAGTTGGTTTTTTTTTCATACTTTATTGAACTTTTGGATCCCTGTAGTATGTATGCTTTTGCCTCAGAGTATAATGCTCACCACAATACAATCATGTATCTTTCCTTAAACTTCTCAACTGTTTCTTGTTTTTATTGCTAAACACTGTTTCATCTACAGATGAAAAGGGAGGGGGAGAACTTTTCACGGTTTACTCCACTTGCCTGCGTGTTTAGTTTTATCTAATTTTGAGTATGCTCCCACTTATTGTTCCTACCACCCCCCAACCCCCCCCCAAAAAAGGGGGAAAAGGGGCTTATGCCCAGTAAGGCATCATTTCAAAAGAGTACACCCATACTTTGAGTAGCAATACATTGGTGAGAAATAATTATGAGGAAGGAGATATCTTCCATGTAAACTACTCATCTTTCTGAAATCTTTCCAAATAAATGTTCTTTGTTTTTATCTAAAAATAACTCAGCTATTGCAATTGTGAATGAAAAGAGCTCACTAAAAAGTTTCTACTAAAATAGTGATTTTCTTAGAAGACTTGCAACAGAAAGAATGCTCATCTGGAAAAAAAATACATAGAGAACCAGTTTTGATGGAAAATATTCAACAAGCTTACCACAGATTTCATTCCTGCAAAAGAACTCTGGTAGCCTGTTTTCCATTTTCTCAGCCTGTCAGCTGCTTCTGACACCTTTGGTCCTACATCTTCTCTTGCCATTTTGTTCTCTTATTTGCTTTAATTAATTTCTTGGGTTTGGTAGAACGCTTTGCTCAATTTCTTCCAAGTTCCAGAGGGCTTCCACAAGCAGTGTCTGTGACCCTGCTTCCTTCTCCCCCTCCCCATCTACTCTGTGGAAGCTGCCATTCACCTTTACTGCCTCACAGAGTCACAATCTGTCTTTCAGCTCAGTGCTTTTCTGCAGTGAAGCCTCCTGCCACTTCTCCTCCCATGCCTCGTGTGTTTATGTACTACTGCTGCCACTTCTGTGATTGCTCTGCAGACCTCTCAGCTGAGTACCTCTCACCAGAAGTAAATTCATATTAGTGCTGGGAGAGATGGTTTGTGTCCTCTTTAGCCAAAGCTTTGCTGCTGATTAGTAAGCCCTTTGTCAGGGAGGCTTTGATGCTAGGAATTTACTTGAAAGGGATTTGATAACCAAGGGCCATATTCATGATGTGGAGGTCTCCATTGAAGAGCTCTCCCTCCTCCCACCATCTCCTGAATTTTGATCAGATGCTCTAGTTGTCATGGCAACAGCCTAATTTGCTCTCTTTTTGTGCTTTAAGTAAGCATCATGTAAAAACTCTTCAATAAATGATGCTAAAACATCCTGAGTTTTGGTAGTGACATTGGGCAACTTGCCACGTGGCTTAATTTAATTGCTCTGAAGCTATCACCAAGTGCATAATTCAAGGTTTCCTTTAACAGAAAAGCTCTTAAAAGTTTGGATGGCTGCAAGGAAAAAAGGAGGGGGAGAAAGCAACTGCCATTCTTCGAAAGTGAAGCATCTTCAGAAGCAAGAAAAGTTTTGTCTCTTATTGTGGCAGAAACACCTACAACGGTCAAAGTCAAAGGCATAAACTTGCTCGAGACTTTTTCTCCTTAGATCACCTTCAGCTTGGTGGGAAAGGCAAAATAATCTGCTGTTCCTGTGCTCTGTTCTCCTGCAGAAAACAGCATGACCCTCCATCCTGAACCAGGGCTGTGATAGAGGTAGACGGCCCAGAAATTTAGAAGGTGGAAGTAGACGTGTGTTGTCCCAGCTTCCTGCCCATCCTTTGCCGTGAAGGCAGTGCCTAAAGACAGACTTTGCCTTTAGGAAAACTGCTGGTCTCTCACCTGTGGTCTGCCTTTGTACCTATGTTGATACGTGGGCTTGACTTCAACCGTGTCCCTGCTGCCTCTATGGGTAGAGCTAAGGGCCACCCAGCCTGGCAGTCCTGGGACACGAGACAGACAGAGCTGATGCAGGAGTTGCTTGAAGGAGTTTGGGCTCTAGTGCAAATTTGAACCTAACATTATGATGATAGTAGGTATATAGACTCTGCTGAGTGAATATTAGCACAGAGGAAGCGGCGTACAAAAGGTGTTCTTGGACTCTAAAGGAGACAGACTCCTATAAGGGATGAAAACTCTTCTTCATCCTGCCTATTTTTCAATTATGGTGGAACAAAATGGCTGTTTGTGAACACTGCACGTGTGAACATGGATTGGCAATAGTTTTCAGTATCCCTATGAGTGGTCATCAAAAAGCCCTGCTGGCTGCTTGTTCTGATCTGGGGGTGAGAGGAGTGGTCCCACTGAGCTTCTCCAATTCTAGCATTGGTCCCATAACAAAAAAACATTTGCTCTTCAGACAAATGAGGTGGACTAAGGCTTGACTTAGAAAGTGGTGACCCTGTTAAGGAAAGCTCCAATGCTCTGTAACTCTTCAAGGAAAGCGTCATTTGAGGAGAAAGAGCAATGTTCATACGGGGAAAACTACTTTTGGGGAAATATAAGTACAGCACAAATTTCTGGCCAGGAAAAGAAAAAGCAAACCGGAACAGCTTAGTCATTTTTGTCTGGGGGAAAACTGCTGCTTTGGTGTGTTTCTTTGATGTGGGGATTCAAACTCCCACAGCAGGCATATGAAATCACAGTCCCTCGGTGGTGTGTATATGAGCCTTTCTCTTTCAGGAACCGTGTACTTGCATCCCTTGGGTGTCTGACTGATGAGATGACAGTGCAGTTGCCAAACAGAAGATATGATGCAAAGCATATTCTCCCATTTCTTTGTGGCTGCTTGTCCTGTCCCTCTCTTCTGCAGAACGGCTTTATCCTTTTCCCATATACTGCATTCAGGAAAGAGGCAAAGTGTTGGATGTGCTGCAGTATGGCTGGCTCTGCCTGGGCAGAAATCTCTGCATCCACTGAGGTGGTAGTGACCATTCACCAGGGGAACACTGTGTTGTGGGCTGGGGATGGATGTACAAGAACAAAAAGTGAATGCCATGGCTTTAGTGGGAGGAGGGCAAGAGGGACAGAATGGGAAATACAAGTGGGTGATCTGAGGTCTCCTTCTTAGGAGAGTGACAGATTCTGGTTTCTTTACCCGCCCCTCTTTGATAAAAGCCTGCCAGTAGGGGTGAAGTCTGTGACACTGGAGCCTGCGCACCCTTGTTGTTTTACTAAATTATTCATCCTGCCCCTGTGATAATATAGTTATAAGGAGGAGCCTAATTGAATTTACTGTCTGGCTTTGGCCAATAGGGCGATAAGGATCCGTCAGAATGGTATGACGATGAATCCTGCTAGTGTGCTGTGAATGTGAAGCAGGAGGGACTGGCAGTTTGTGTGCAGGAGGGAAAGAGAATCGGTCCAGGGCCCCTGGATTAGCAGACTACGGAAAGGTAAGGGAGCGAGTGGGAACAGGATTTTCCAGAATCATTTACTGGCCCTGTGCTGCAAGGGTTGGGGGTTTTTTTGTTTATAGAAAAGCGCTCTGCAGGCAATGTTTTCATGCAGGGTTTGGAGGGAATAGGGATGTGTGTGGTGGCACTTGCTCAGTGCATTTAGCATGTGCCTTTGTCTTTATATGTGCTGCAGGGGTTTATAACGCTGCATGTTCATTGTGCATGTCTCTACAGAGCTGTCTGGTTTATGTGGAAAGAACAACATAGGGATCTTGTGCATTATAGATATAATGAGAGGAGTCAAAAGCGAGAAATTACCTCATGGTCAGCATGGAGAAGACAGTAGTGCTTTCTAGTTTGATTGAAAATGCTGAGGCTCTTAGCAAGCTGTTTGCAAACAAAAACGAGTAAGTGCGTGTACATCTGTTTGTGTAAATATCGGATCTGCAGTGAGATGTGAAAATAGGAAAGAGGAGGTCAGACTTAGTCATGGCAGGTGGAGACAAATTGCCAACAATCTGTGTAATCAGATTCTCTAACATGGAGAGTGTGAGTAGGAAAGTGGATTATCCTATCTGCTGAGCCAGCTATACCTGGCTGAGGGGGCGAGGAGGGAGGGGAATCAGGACAGGTTGTCTGACTGGGTAGAAAAACGGATGATCAAACCATCCTTTTTGCCTGCTGCTAAGGTAATAACCTTTTGAGATGCTTCCACAGATTCTATATCTCCCTTTTAATCACATGAAGAAAGGGTAAGCATCTTTGAGCATCAGCTTAGAGCCCACAAATTAAGGTTATCTGGAAGTGCAAGAGCACAACAAGCAAATTGGCCTCTGCCCTTTTTTTTTTTTTTTTTCACTGCCTTTGCTCTGATAAGAAGTGACTGCTAAACAGATAGGGAGGGTAGGGGGAAACTGGATTACAAATGTGACAAGTGGTATTAAACTGTGTAGGCAGGGAATGTTGTTTGCAGTGATGATGCCATAATCACACTTCTGCAGCTTACATCTCTGCAAGCCTTTAAGACAAGGCTGTCCCGAGCTGGGTAACCTTAGCCCAGCCACTAACCGGAGTGGGGATCACAGCTTGCCATAAGGCATTAACAGGTTGAGCTGCTTCTCATATGTTTTCACTGACACATTCTGTTTAAGTCAGGATCCAAAGAAAGGTATTGATGAGATGAAGATGTTTCTCACCTGTATCTCATCTCAGTTGGAAACTAACTCCAGGGATGAGTGCTGAGGGAGGCATACTTCTTCTGCTTGTTCAAAAACCAATGACCAGGGGCTCCCTCTCAAAAGAGCAATAATGCAGAAAGCCCCACGGGGAGAACAACAAAATGGCTTGTCTTGGATTAACCAAACCTGTTTGCCTAAGTAAGTTCTCTTTCCTCTCCAGCCCCAAATCTCTCAATCAGGGGTTAAATTTCCCCTACACAGTCTTCTTTTCTGTGTTTTTTGGAGCAGCCTGAAGATGGGAAAATACAAACATCACTGATATTTCCATCAGAGAGCACCTCTCTGCTCACATCTACCCTCTGCCAACAAGCTCTCTTGAAGACTCTGGGATGTGTTGCTGTGAGTGGCAGGCTGAGTCTAGTCTCCTCTGCCTCACAGTTTGTGCGTGTGCCCCAAGTAGACCCAGTGGGCACTCACCTGCCAGAGGTACAAAAGGACTTCACCTTACAGAGGATATTTGTATTTGATGAAAGAAAACCCAAAGAGAATGTGCAGCAGCTTCTCATAGGATGGAGCCATGATCTTCTCACTAGGAATAGCAGACTGAAAAACAAATCTAAGACTGGGCATATACCATAAGCTAGTGAGATTTTTTTCCTCTTTGTTATGTCTCTTTCCTGTCCTTCACCTCCTCTAAGTTAGCAAGAGCTTGGTTGTAATTGAGTTGGATTCCAACTTTCAAAGCACTCACAGCAACAGAGTGAGGTAAGAAATGAAGCAACACCAGCTTTGCCATCTGACAATAAATTCCCCAGTTTCATAACTTCTCTCCCCTTACTTCTGCCCCAGCAGAAGAAGAATAATTAAATAACTTGCTTATTTGTATACCCCAAAAGGCTGCATAGCTTACAGGTGCAGAGCAAGAGGCTCTCCTTACTAACAGGGAAACAGATACTCGGTGCACCTGAAGAGTCCATCTCTTTGTGCATCAGAGGAAGCCGTTTGCACTTGCCTGTATTGGAATAGATGTCTTCCTTGGGAGAGGCAGCCGTCAGTTTTGGCAGGATACGCATCCCTCTGATGCTGCAGCAGCGGTAGCCTGGTATTCGCTTGCAACATTTATCGCCAGTTGGGTGGCTGCATTGTTTGCCTTTGCCCTCAGAGTCAACAGCGGGGCTCAGGAATGGGCAAAACGCCAGCGTATTCCCAGGGGAGCTGACGTCATCGCCAGTTCACTGGTGCCAGAGACTGTGCTGGAAACCTGAGGTCGTTTTTGCCATTAATTTCCCAGATGATTAATTCATGCAATGCTATCATTTTCCTGGGTGGAGGTTAGGAGGTTATGTACTCTAGTAATGAGGGGTGTGATGGGATGCAAAACTTGTGCTCCTTATTGATGTTAAGACTAATTACCAGCAACTAGCCACAGTGTCCTCTACATCATCCTTCCTCCTCCAGAAAGGGCAGAAAGGGTACCACTTTTCTCTGTCTCTCTTTTTATTTTCTTCCTTTTTTTAATTTTTTTTTGGCATGGTGCAGTGGGGGGAGTGGAAACAGGGGGGAACATGTGATGTGTAAGCATTTACTCTCATGGGATTTGGAGTATTGAAAATTCTACCCTAGAATGAACCTTAACAACATCTCTGTAATAAGGGTTGTTGCTTTAATTTTAAGATTTAATTCAGGCTTTTTCCAACTTACAACTCTTATTCCACCTTGAGAAAATTCCTTGTATTTCTATAATTATGTCGCAGCTTCCTTCAAGAAAAAAAACACCTCAGTTATTATCCTCTAGAGGAAAAAAAAAAAAAAAGGCGGGGGGAAGTTAATTAGGATCTTATTACACAGTGACCAGCATATTGTACTGTGCATTCTTTCCCTCGGAGGATGCTGCTCTGTCTATAGGGGTGTAGGGTCACTTTTTAATTAGTATGGAAATTCTTCATAATGTCAGGTTTTGCAGTAAACATTCCTGGATGTTTTATTATTTTTTGAAGTTTTTAGGCTAAAAGTCCATTTTCTGCCACTTTAATAGCTAAACAAATAAGTACAGAATTCCCAGGTGGCCATAACAAAGAGGTGCCCTGGCCCAGACACAATTAGTAGTCAATAAAGCTGCAGCAACGTAATGTGACAATCTATTGGCTAACTCAAAATGTCAAAGTAAACACCCAGAGCATTTTCAGAGCTGTTAGGAGAGCATTTTCTTTCAAACCTCATCACTGCTCTGCCCCCTCTATCCCTCCCCCTTGTTCACTTCAGTGTTTCTCTTCTCTCCTCAGGCCTCCAACTTTACAGTTGGATTGTGTCCCCAGAGGTGTGCAAAGCACTGGATCATAAGTTTTCAAGCAGACTAAGTAAAACCAAATGAAAGCCTTCCAAATTCTGGATATGTCTGTTATTTGTTGGATAAAATGGGTTCCTTTCTGGTTTTGCAGTGGGGAAGCCATGCTGTCTGTCCATTATGGAAAGCATTTCACTTCTCATCCTTCGTGGTTTATTGTGACATTTTCCTACCTCATCTAGAGATTAGAAAAAGTCAAGGAATTTTTCACGAATGCTGACAAACAGCAGTGATCTGATTAACAGTTATAGCAGATCTGTTACCAGTTGAGTGCTGTGGACTCATATATATTTATAATATGGTTATCAAGGAAAATTAAGTGATTATGCAGAACTAACGATGTCTGTATTAATGGCTGTTGGGTTCCAGACACTCATCTATTGTCTATTTGATGAGAAATAATCCTACTCTGGGCAGATCAAACACGAAAGCAAGGGTGCAGTATGACTTTGCTGCCATCAGCAAGCTACACTGACCACAGGAAAGGTGCCCAGGGCACGTGCTTTTAATTTAGGCTCACAAAGGGGAAAAAATAATGAGATGGCATTGGAAAAGTAAGAGAGAGACTCTGAGATGTGGCCTTCAGGGTGGAAATGATCTTTTGATCTGGTGAGAGCAGTTGGTTGCAAAGGGCAGAATTCTGCCTTGGCATCAGTGACACAAAGATCATCTGCTTCCTAGGGTGGCCTGTTGGGGGCTGTCATGGAGTGAGGGCTGGGGACAGGGAGCAAAGTAGATTAGGTGTGGTGGAAAAGACCCCTTTTCCAGGCTTTCTGAAGCTAGAGTATTGCCTTCAAATCACTTCTGAGAGACTAGCTGCAGTCATTTTTAAAAAGCACATTAATTTTTGCTGTAAAGAGTAGGACATGAACAAGACAGCTGCTGGGTTTTACAACACTCCAGCCTGAAGAATATCAACAGCATTATTTTCCTATGGGTTGGAAAAAGAAGTCAGAGTTCGTGTTAAAGTGAAGAAAACAGAAGGACTGGGAGGCAGGTGAAGAGATGTACGAAGTGATGGAGAAGGGTGTGCCTGTCTTGTTTGAAGAAGGAAAATTCTTTTTTGCCTAACATTGTGGGGTTTGGCTGATGTACTTCCTGCTCTTATCATGAACCACAGCCAGCTTTTCTTCCCTGTATACTTCAACTAGGAAGCATGGAAAGTATTGGCTTCTTTATCTCTTCTCAGACACAGGAGCAAAAAGTCTCATACCAACTCCTTTTTAAATATGGCAATCAGTGTCTTCGGCCAGGTTTTCATGGTTTCATGTAGCTATTTGTTCAGCTCCTCAAGTGTAAATAGTTTGTTACATCAAGCCCTACATTTTAATTTTCAATTTCATTTTACTTTTAGATGACAATGGCACAAACACAGAATAAAGTATTTTCTTTAACTTGTTGGTTCTAGCCCATTAATACCACAAGGCTGTTTAAGAAAGCATATTAATAAGCCACTTTTTGATAAAAGTGCTAGCTAAAACCATTCACATTGTTTGGAGCAGAATAAGATATTAACTGATGCATCATAACCATTCATGAGTGGAGAAAGTCCCCCTCCAGTGGGACTGAGGACTTCCAAGCCTGATGGGAGAACTAGCCAGAGTGCTTACGCCATACCTCTTAATGTAGCCAATGTGACACATTTTAAATCTAGAAGGACTAGTAGACTTTCACCAGCATTAAATTAACTTCATAAGCAAACACAAAATTATTTACACAGGACTAGTAGAAAAGCAAAACGAATAGCAGGAGAACATTCATCTCCAAGATGATTCAGACCTTTAAAATCTGTTGTTTAAGATATAGTAACACCCCCTTTTTAGATAAAATGTTTTATTTTTATTATAGAGTATCTTGGCCCTATGTGGTTGTCTTTTTTTTTTTTGTACAATACAATGAACACATCTGTTACACTGTCAAATTCCTCTCCAACTTTGATTTCTAATTTGCTGGCCTTAGAGTAGGATGAACATCCCTGTAGTACATTTCAGACCAGGACCATGTCAGTGACCTTCTTGGCTGCAGAAACACTTTTGCTTGACTCTGCAGAACAACTCGATAAACTCCAGAGGAAGATGCTAGATAATACACATCAGAGAAAGAAGTCATGAAAATCATGAGTTTTCTCAATCTATTTATCAGCAAGGCACAGTTGTTTGTAGCCACCACTGAATTGTAGTGGACAGAAAAATGGAAATTTGGGATAAAGAATGATCCCATGATCCCAAAGGTGATGGACTGGGTGTTTCTGTCCCTGAGTCGCTCCACTGTGCCCATCACAGGCAGGTGCCAGGGACTGTGGACACAATATGTGGGCAGGGAAACATGCTCAGCACCTGTGTGTTTTCTGAAGTGGTCTTGACCAAACCAAATAATCTGACAAATTAGGAAGCACTTTTTCTTTTTTTAGCCCAAAGCTTTTGGTTTTGCTGGTTAAAGATGAGTCTCAGTGCCTGTATTTCCCTCGTTGTTGCTAAAGCATTAATGTGCTTTGGCAAGAGGGGTTGGATGAGACGCTGCACTCCTGTAGCAGCTGAAGGCTGTCATATTTAGCTTGATACATCTATCTAAAATAGGCCTGTGTGTATTTAGTTAATCTTGTGAGCAGGCTTTCTTACTTCAGCAGCCTTGTGAAGTCTCTTTAACAGGGAAGAGAGGAGTAGGCGAGGTAGGAGGGGTGCAGTTTTATAATAAAACTGAAAGAGCCTGTCAAGAATTAACATGAAGGTTGCCTTGGTTTTCTTTGGGAAACCTTAATAATTCAACAGAGGCTTTCAGTCAGGGCTTCCCCTGCTGTTCCCCATGGGGGCAGTTTCATGTATGAGTTTCTTGAGGCCATTCAACGCTCCAGCTCCAATAGGAAACACAAGACATAGGAGAGGATGGTGCCTGTCAAGAGCTAGAGCTGACAATCCCTGTTAATGTTCTGGGAGGCTTTTCCCAGGAAGACTCTTTAATGTCTCGGACTCTTGGTCACAGGTCACGGGCCTTCAGTTTTCCATGTCACACCTCAGTCTTGAAAGCAAGTGCCACCTCTTTTGCTGAGCCCCATGGTCAGACTGTGTAATAACTGTTTTCCCCTCCCTAGGAGTAACCCGCAGAAAAAGTAGGACAGTGCCTTTGGTTAGCCAGGACAGTAGCAGATCTTCTGAAGTCACTAGCTGTCATCTCCTGCAAAAGTAATGCAAGCCATGCAAGATTATCTGTTTTCTGCTGCAGTCAGAGAGGAATCAGATCCAGGTCCCAAAATTTTAACTCCGTGATAACTGCACAGACGTTGCTGCAAATTTTGCTTAAGATGAAAGGGAAGGAATTGACTCTCTGCTTTCTGAGATACTTGTCAGTCAAATCAGCAGCTTTGCAAGTTTTTCTGTATGTTCTGTTCTTCTAAGTTGGACACAATATTGGAATTTGGCAAATGTTCCAATAAAAGTAATGAAATAATCAGAGGAAGATATAATCATAGAATCATAGAATGATTAGAGTTGGAAGGGACTCCCAGAGGTCATCTAGTCCAACCCCCCTGCAAGAAGCAGGGACACCCCCAACTAGATCAGGTTGCTCAGGGCTTCATCCAACCTGGCCTTGAACGTCTCCGGGGATGGGGCATCCACCACCTCCCTGGGCAACATGTTCCAGTGCTCCACCACTCTTGCAGTAAAGAACTTTTTTCTAATATCTAATCTAAATCTACCTCCCTCTATTTTGAAACCATTACCCCTTGTCCTATCACAACATAAGACATGAGCTTCCACATTACTCTGGCATTTCATCTTACAGACAGAAAAGTTTTGTGGACAGCTTTGTTTGCCTGGAATGAATAACATCAGCAAGATGTTGTTAACTTTTTATATCCAAACCTCGTAACACTCCTTCCACCCCACTCTTACAACTAGTCAGCCAACAACATTTCAGTGCATCATCATTGAAAGACCACAGCTCATCAGCTGTGAGACAGGCTCTGGAAATGACATCTTTGAAAATTTGTTTGGAAAAGAAAGCCTACAAATTAATGGGATATTTTATACAACATCTACGTGTTACAAGAAATTTTGGAATATTTATTGTGCTGTTTTGGAGCAAAAGTTTTTTTGAAATTGCAAAATTTCTCTGAAATGAGCAATCCAGTTTTCAACCACGCTATTCTTAGCCCAACTTTGTACATCTCCTTGTGCTGTAATCCCTCCCATATAGCCATAGCTGAAAACACCTTAGTGCATCTGTTCAGAAGAACCTACACCTTCAACTGTCTCTGTCAGTCTGCCTTTCTCTCCATCTGATCATTAGATGATCATGATCTGCTGAAGACCCTGAGGTAGTTGTCCTCTGGCTTGAAAACAAAGGACACCAACAAGAGGGTTAATTCTTCGTGAGGCATCTACAACTGCAACTTCAGAGCCTCCCATACCTTGGGCTAATAGAAGCAGTAGCTGGTTACCTTCATGCCATACTGTAAGACCAGTATATTTTCCCAGGCCAAAGTGTATATGATAGAGAATAAATCGACTCCTCAGTTCTCAAACCTCCTAAGTGCATGTTTTTATGTTTTGTGGAAGAGCGTCAAGGGTGATGGGCAGGTATGAAAAACTCATGATTTTTTTTTAAGAGATCATAGTACACACCTGTTTCATGGTATGGCCATGGCTAGCAGCTGGCGAGGGTGGTGGAGTAATCATTAGCAATAAATCTTTGTGAGCCTCTAAAGGGCACTTCTGAAACCCAAAGTACAGCCAGTGAGTCCATTTTAACTAACACATCGGGTTCTGTTCTTCCTCTTGGCAAAACTCCCATTTCTTTTCTAACACAGATCAGTTATTAAACCTTCAAGGTGGGAATACTCAGTTGCAAACTGGGTTTTCCATAACAGTTTCTCTAGCTGGAAGGTTCCTCTTGCTGCTTCATTCATACTGAGGAGCATAAAGCAGGTGCTGTGATTGCACAGACATGCCAGTAAAGACCAACAGTTCAAACGTTGCAGCCTTGTTGGTGCTTCCTAGAAAAAGAAAGTTTGGTGGATTGTAGCTGGCAGCAACCCCAGGGGCTTGGCTCTGCTATGAGGCTCAGGGAGGGCAAGGCCAAGACTGACAAACCAGCTACCATCTCCTGCACCCCTTGGAAATGTTTCTGGTTCAGCCTTCAGGTTGCACAAACTAAAAAAAAATCAGCTCAGGTAGAGATTGCTGCCAGGCACTGACTAGCCCACAGATGATGCATGGGCAGCAGCTGCTGCTCAAGATCTAACTGCCCAGGAGACAGCTGCTGCTTTACAGCTGAACATCTGAGCTCTTCTGGGGTGCTTAAGCAAGTGCCTTTGCATTGGGGCATCATATAGTTACGTGGTCTCTGATGAAGTTGGGGAATCAGCACAGCTGGGCAAAATGCTGTTTTCTTCACTTGGGCTTTCAGGGAGTTGCTGTTTTGCTCTTTCTGCAGTGCTGATGGCTTAGATACTGGGCTGGTTTGGACTACACCAGTGAGTATTTACAAACTAGCTTTGGATTTGTTTTTTCAGTCAGAACAATAAACTCATGGCAGGAGTTGTTGGGAGAAACTAGACAAGCTGCACTATGTGGGAGGCCTAGCTCAATCATCCTAGTCTTCTAATCTATTTGATTTTTCACAAGTGCTCTGCAGAGCTTTAGTAGTAATTGAAGAGATCCAGAGTAATTATCTTCTTTCAGGAATGAGATACTAATGATGGGGAACAGAAGCAAGAAGAGAGCAAGTGATTAAGCTGATAAGAGTGAAGGACTTTTATGTATTTTTTATCATGCAGAGTACATTCCTATTAGTGACCACAATATGACCCTCTCTTTCCCTGATTTTGCATGTGGATTTTCATATGAAGTGATTTAACCAGGGTTCTTCCTGCAGTTCTTAAGAAAACACATGTAAATGGTCTGTCACCAACATGTCACCACCCTGTTATGACAGGACAAGGGGTAATGGTTTCAAAATAGAGGGAGGGATATTTAGATTGGATATTAGAAAAAAGTTCTTTACTGTAAGAGTGGTGGAGCACTGGAACAGGTTGCCCAGGGAGGTGGAGGATGCCCCATCCCTGGAGACATTCAAGGTCAGGTTGGATGAAGCCCTGAGCAACCTGATCTAGTTGGGGGTGTCCCTGCTTCTTGCAGGAGGGTTGGACTAGATGACCTCTGGGAGTCCCTTCCAACTCTAATCATTCTATGATTCTATGATTCTATGTGAAGGTGATCCTCTACTTCTATGGAGTTGGGTGGTGATACCAGACCTTCATAACCCCATCACTCACCGAGTCATGTTTGGATACTCTGTTTGCATTGGAGTAGGTAGAAAAGTGGAAAGAGATCCTGGAATCTAACCTGGATTATTTATAAAAGATTGCCATGTGCTAATCTCTTACACAATTAACATCATCTGTGTATCGACAACGTTTTTTCCAGTGATCAGCTCTGAAATTGGACTCTGGTGACCTTAGCAGCTTTCATTTGAGCTGAGAACCCTATATATTCTTTAATCTTAAAAATACAGTTTTCAGGTAGGTATAACTTTAAACATCTACCACACTTACTTTGTGTATTATAGAACACCTCTTCAATCTGTATTTATATCACTGCACATCTCAGTCTCTCAAACTTGACACAATTTAGCCTTTCCATGCTTTATTTACAGAAATATTGTTATACAATCAGGCACACTAATGCCCATAGCACTTAAGTGACTTGCTTAAGCAAAAAGTCCATTAAAAAAACTCCAAAAAGCACAGAGAGAGAAACCTCTCTTTATGTCCACAGAAATGGTAGGATTTGTTTCCTTTTGTGTGTAGTCTTTAAATAGAGAGTAATGTTTTGTGTGTTTTAATGCACTGGCTACTATATTACAGCATGCAGGAAAATCAGCTCTGTACTTCAGCTCAAGCCTATGGAAAGCACTGCATATGCAAGTGGAAATGCAGGCAGAATTTGGCTCATCATCTTAACAGGGGGAGGCCAGGCTCCATGAGTGCATGGCTTTCTGCAAAGCTCCAGGGAATTAAACATCCTTCTTCAGTCTGCTCTAGTTAACACCTTGCCATCCATGCCAGCCTCTGAAATCTTGAACCTAAGAAGTTGTGCCCCAGGTTTTGTTCGAGGATTTTTTAACCACTCCTGTGACAGCATGGAGATGACAAAACCATGGAGTCATCAGAAGGTGGCTGGTTTCAACAGTTTTTAACCCAATGGCCTTTATGAACCCAAGGGCTCAGGCACTGTGTCTGGGCAAGAGGTGAAAATAAACCCAGCAGATCGAGGCAGCTGTCTAGCTATTATTCAGCACTCTGTTCAGTTTGTTTTGGACTCCTCAGCTCAGCTGATCTTACAGTCTACTCTTGGACACATCTTTTTTTCCGTAAATACATATCCACAGTAATCTTAAGTGACATGGGACTGCACCACTTAGCTCTGATCAAATACAGATTGTCCCATGGAGGCACAGGAATACTTAGCAATATTGCTTCTATCACTGGCTGTATCATCATGCAGTTACACATCATCATTTAATTACATGAATAGCAGCTGCCTACCTGTCCTGCTACTCAGGACACAAATGAAGAAAGGGAGGACCAGTGTGTTGCTCAGATAACCTCTGACTGAGATTGGTAGGATGTCTCCATCTCTGTTCTGCCTGCTGCAATGTTTGTGCTCTTTGTATCCAGTTGGTCATGACGTATTTGTGTGTGTACCCAGCAAGAGCTGACACCAACGCTTGTGCCTTGAGTTCCTCCTGCCGTGCCCTGCTCCAGCTGCCCAACTGCAGAGCTGCCAAATGCTCTCTCCCCTCCCCTCTCCCCTTTCCTTGATACTTTTCCAGGCTTGGGAAATATGTTTTGCCTGTATGGGAGAAGGAAAAACTAAAAATGCTGTGTAGATCAACCCTAGTCATTCCTAGTCAGATCATTCCTAGTCACAGAATGGTTCTAAGTGCCACATTTTTTTCCCTCCCCCCACTCATGGTGGCAACATATTCACCAGGCCTTGACAGGCTTCCTGGTCGGCTTCTTAAATAAGGGTGACCAATTTTGTTAACTCTTGAAAGCTTTGTGATTCAGGTATTGGTCAGCAGAGGAACCAGAGCTTTTGAAGTGGCTTGTGCTTGGTTCAGTGATGCAGCATGGAGGCATGTGAGCTGAGCCTTACAGTATCTCAGAACTCTACCCAGTAAGGCTTGTCTTCTTAGATGAAGAAACCATGGCAGTGACATTGAGCGATCTTTCCCTGAGCTGATGGCAGAGGACTATTAAAATCACATTATACTTTATTTCCATGTCTGGGCCTAGCTCACCAGCCTACTTTCTGGGCCTTTGTCTAGGCCCAGAATCTAATCTGGTTCCCACACTCATAGATTATGTTGTCTGATGCTTTTTGCCTAAACATAGTTTCTAGCATTTGGAGCCAATTATGGAGGGCTCCTTCACTATTAAGAATGCAAAAACCTCTATTTAGGCAAGCAGAGAGGAACTGGAAGAGAAGACAACTTGATAAAGCACAATGAATGAAGTCAGCTAGTGAAATAATTTATTTTCAGGCTTTTAAAACATACTTTCTATTTATAGCAGTGCACCTCTGGTGATAAAACTCTTTATCAACACAGTATCCATATGGAGCCAACATAAATTCTTCAATAGCATTTGAAACCTGGCCAGATGCTTTATTAAGGAAGCAAGGCACCTGCCCCCTGACTGTCCTGCACAGGCTCCTGCTGGCACCATGAATATATTTGGCTTGCAGCTCCATCCTGCAGCCATGCTAGAACAGGATCTCATGGGTGTTTGTGTGATGGCAGCTGCAAAGGTGGCACTGGTCAGTGTGCAAAGGTTGGGGTGCAGGGAGAAGGGATTGTCACTCCTGCTGGAGTGAGGATTGAGTGGGTGGGTACATGGCACAAGCAAAAGGGATGACATTTTTCCATGTGTCGCAGTGTGATCAATAGTAAAGATGAAAAAAAAAAACTGAAGAAAAACATCTCCTACAAATACTCAGCAGAATTTGGGTTGGTCATCACCAATCTTGAGACAGACTTAGCAGCTGGACCACTATAGTGGTCTGGATGAAGGGCTACCTGACCCCTTTTTCTCTGCCTCTTTGGGTGAGGAATAGTCTAGCTAGTCAATCTCCTACCAGGTCTGAATTTGGCATCAAGCTATCTTACAGTTGTGTCACAAATCTTTCCCAGTGCACAATCATTGTCCTTCTATTTCACCATAAAAATAAACCAATAAGTATGCTCAAATTCTCAGTTTATTCTTCTCTTTGTATTAAGTACTGACACATGAAATGGGTACATATGGTTAGAAAGCAAATGAGCATCTTGCCACACACAGGCAAATCAGAAGTTTCATTTATCCAGGTGTCTGTTGTTGACTTCATCAGGTTGGGTAAATCTCAAGTATTATAAGGGGTTCTCTGCTATGTGGGAGAAATCTGGGAAACCAGGATATGGTGGTGTCTGGAATGGTACAGGGCAGGGAAGAAGGGATGGGTGGAGATGGCAGCAAAACTTATAATATACTAGTAAATACACATGCTTTAGAAGGTTTCATGTGTTTGAAGGAAGACTTTTTAACCCTTGAAAGCATAAAACAGAAAGAAATAGAATTTTTGTGGCATTTTAAAATTACTTAGAAGCATTGATACAAGAAATGCAGAGTTGCACTTGAAGATATGTTATTTGGAAATATGTGATCCATTTTCATCTTGCAAATGTATGAAAAGTAGTACAATTTGTGCTCCAAACAGAAAATCCTTATCATCATCAGTTAATTAATAACTACTTTTTTGTTGCATATTTTGGCCTTTTAGTGAATTGTTTCTTCCCTTTTATGACCCATAGTTCTTTTCCTCCTGTCACCAGTTAACTCTATAGCAACAAAATATTGTGTTTAACTGCATTTCGAATAACCAGTTTATTGTGGCAGAACTGAAATAGAGTAGAAAGAAAATGGTTTAGAAATTAGGAGGACTATGTGGTCCTAATGAAGACAGGAGCCCCATTAACACCAGGCGGGCTGCTGCACTTTCCTCTGAGAATCTGTGAGTTGTCAGTCCCTTAGGCATCTTTTATCTGGATGAGCCCTAATGCATATTGGCAGGCCCTACATATTAAATACATCCAGCTTCTTGATTTTATTCAGATCAGTACTCTTCAAAGCAAGGCAACTCTCAGCTGAAGGAAATCCCTGCTCTATTAATGGCATGTCTGGTGCTGCTTTTCCCTCTTACCACCAAGAAATCAGTTTGTATGGTTACTGCAGGCATCTTAGATAAAATCTCACAATCACACAACAAGAACTGTGTCAGATCCAAGACAGGGAAGGAATAGAATGGGGGCTTCAGAGCCCTGCTTGCTTTCTTCTTACAATTTTATCCAACTGATGTGCACAGCATTTCTCTCTACAACATTCTCTGCTTTGTACTGTCGTCTCCTGCTTTTATTTAATATAATTGTGAGGAGCAACTTTGGCATACATGCTATTGCTAGTAGCACATTATAATTTGTTCCTGGGTGTAATTACAGCCCTAGAGTATTATCATAGTATTCAGATTTATGTTTCACTGGAACATTTTTCACTGTTGTTCATGGCTATAGTCTTGAAAGTCAATCTACTTGAAAGCCTGATGATCTTGCAATGACATTTTGATATTTTAGAGTCTCTTTTTTTGTCTCCTATTGCCTGTCATTATGAAATACCAGGCAAAAAGGAAACAGGCTAACTCATTTACTGTGCTGGATGTAGCTCTTGGGAAATGGTCCCATTTGCTCTCATTTTTGTACCTGCATGTCTATTATCTTCAGGACCAGATAAAGCAAACCCACTATGGTGAAACTGCTGTATAGAAAGCACTGGCTGTTTTGCAAACTGAAAAAATATATAGGATTTGTGAAACCTACGTGTTTCCAGTTAAATAGTCGCCCAAGAAAGTAGAGAGGGTTTTTTGTTTGTTTTTTTTTTTAAGGTCTGTAAGAATGTGTCAATAAGACAAGAGAGTTTCTGCACCATTTTATGTATCAGTGGCTTAATGAAGCATTTTGAATGTTTTAAAGTGATCCATTTCTGAGAAAGAGACCTCCTGGCATCTTTGAGGATCCCTCTAAACAGAGAAATTGGATTCACGAGACACTGACTTCTTGAGAAAAATCTTAAAAAAACACATTTCCAAAGGAAATCCCTGCTGCTGTGAAAGGTGTCTTTGCTTTCCTTCTTTGACACCCCTCCAGTTGTATGGTCCTGACTCTTGCAATCACTTGAGAGAGACAGCATGACTTTGCCAATGTCAGTCATAGCAGACACACACTTTCCAGAAGTGTCTCTGGCACCAGCACACACAAACCCCTCTGATTTTAGGTGGAATTTATGCTGTAGCCTTGCACGTTTTGGAGAATTTCCACCAGTGTCTTTATTAAAGCTGTGTTGCATTGCTGATGCTTGGGAAAGCTCTCTGCAAACTGAACATGGGCGTGGAAATTCTGCTTTCCTCTGTTCTTTGGGATGGTGTGGTGTACTGTCTTTTCAACCCTTACAGTGTTTGTGTATGCTTCAGTTTTACAAAATGGGGTTGGTAGGGTATCCTTTTCCTTTTCTTTTTCTAAACCCTACTCTTTTAATTTCCTGATTTATGGAATTTCACTTGAAAAATACCAAGAAATGTTTGACCATGTGAGCCTCTTGAGTCCAAAGCTGTGGCAAATGAGGTAAAATCCCAACAAAAGCTCTAATTAATGTCAGAATTAATTGTTTTATTCTGCTTTCAATTATTCATGCCAGGCTATGCCAAGCTGTGGAATGTTGAAGCCATTCAGAGTGAAACACTGACAACTTGAAAATAATAAATAATAACTTGCTTTCCTCTTTGAAAATGCACGTGGAAAGCCTTACAGATGGATTTGAAACTCTCTGGTATGTCTGTCCCTCCACAGAAGTCCACTCCCACATTGTTACAGTATGCCTGAAGGCAGAAAGTATCTCATGGGAACATCTGAAAACTTGAACCTATGCTGAAGACTATTCACAAAACAGATTTAGGCATACCAGTAAGTGGCTGTTGCCAGGTGAGGAGCATCCTCCCATCTTTCCATCCACCATGGGAAGACAAGTTAGTGTGCAGTCCCTGGTGGTGAGGTGAGAGGATAACCTCTCTACTTTTGTTTTCCATCTTGCCACCCCCAATATTGCTCCATTGAGGCTTTCAAGAGCAGGAATCAGATGCAGGCTCATTACTTCATGATGTCAGTTCATTACTTCATGGCATAGATAACAAGCTCAGGGGAAATCTAAGCATTATTAACAGATATCAGCCCATTGAGTTTGGTTCCCTGTGGATGCTACCACAGAGTAGCAAGTAACCCAACAAGAGGTTCAAGTGAACATTTTGTTCTTGTTTTCTAATGTATGTCAACAGTTTTTCTGTGATGACTTACATCTCTGTGGAGTGTATCCCTGAGAAAAAGCAGGTAGGTGCCTGGCTGCTGTCAACGTGCTGAGGGAGGAGATTGCTTACCCACCCTTGCCCTTCTGAAAATATCAGCCAGGAAGTTTAACTGCATGCTAGTAAGGAACTGACAGTGGCAGCCTCTTTGCTGTTTTCAAGGTCAGCTCTAATTGACCTTCCTCTTGCTTCATTTAGTTGCTCATATTGTTTCCTTTTGATTCGCTGAACTGTGCTTTCATTGTTGGGATTGTCTTTTCGTTAAGCCAATTCCCGCTCACTTCATCCCTTTTCTGCTTATGCCTTCCCCTCCTCCTCTTCTTCCTCCTTCTCCTCCCTGGTTTCTTTCCTCAGGACTCACTCATTCTCCTATGCCTTGTTTATTACTTCTCCATCTTGAAATATAGCCCAAATCCCTGACCTGCAGATCCATGGCCCAGATGCCCACTGTTTTCTTATCTAGCTTTCAGGAGCAGCTGTCTCAGACAGGAACAGATTACTCCTGCATGGTGGGAGGCAGCTGCTGTATTTCAGCTTGAGGAACTCAACAGGAGCTGCTGCCTTGCCTAGAAGCTGCCTGTGAGCTGTATTGCAGCTGATCAGGGGCTACAGGCCTTCCTGTGGGGAGGTTCACACCTGGCACAGCATTAAGTAGTTGACTTGTCTCCATGTGCACCATAGAAAAACCCTGGTGTACACAGGGGCGAGGTACAAATTGATAACATAGAGCCAGCAGCTCTCTTACCTGTGGCTCTGGAGTGACAAAGTACCTCTTACCAGATCTGATTTGTCTTGCTTCAGGAAGTGTTGGCTCCTGGTTTGTTGAAGTTACAGCACTGCTTGTCTGCGAGGGTAGGATCTGTATGTACACCGCGTTGATGCTGCGCTGTGTGAGATCTGCACAGGGACAGATTTGGCCTGACGTGCTGAGCCCTCCAGATGTCCGCAGGGAGTTTCAGGCAGTAGGAAAATGAGGTTCTAACCTACTCAGCCTGTGCCTGTACGAGAATGCCTACTGCTGAAAGTTAAATAATAGCAAGTGTGCACGATGCAGAGCAGACCATGAGATTTTCCAGTTAGCAAAGGAATCTGCTGGCAGTTTACACTGCTCCCATTGCAAAGATGATGTCCTCTATGAGGGCACTATTGGCAAACAATAAATCAATACAGCAAAGCCACCGATAACTTCATTTAAAACAAACAAACACACACACAAAAAAAAGATAAAGTCTATTTTAATTATGTTACCCAGATCATTAGAAAAATGTATGTAATGAGAAGAGGACAGGCTGTGCCCTAACTTGGACAGACCCAAAGTCAAAGTTACTGGTAGGATTGCCATCCCCCATCCCAGAGCAGAGCCAGGTATTACTCTCTACTGCAGCAGTGTCATCCTGTTTGAACTTAGCCTCCACGTGCTTTGCTGCAGGCAGATGGAAGCAGATTTCCCCATGACATCAGTTGCTTAGTTTTTCTCCTTTCTCCCTGAGTGGAGAAAACAAGCAGAGGCAGCGCCAGTGGGCAGAGGTGAAGGCCAGCCTCAGCGTGCCATCCCAAATGCTCCAGACAAGAGAGTTTTGCCAGCTCAGTGTCACCTGGGCAACATCTTCCACAACCAAACCTTTGTGGAAAAAAATGATGGACCACTGTAAATATTGATGTTTAAAGTGTCCAGGAGGCAAGTGGTCATGGCCTTGCAATAAGTATGATAGATCTTTTATTGTAAACAGTACACTGTAGAGCACAATTTGGGAAGTCCTGTTCTGGAAGAAACCTGTATGCCTTCCAGGTCCTCCCCAGCCCTGGTTACTCTGGTCCTTTCCAGCCCTGGGACACCCTGTGCCGTGTGCTTCTGTACCCTTCTTCCACAGTGCAGGGCAGAGCAAAGACATCTGCCCATCACTTTACTTGCTGATGCTTTGCAAAGAGACCATGTTCTTTTGGAGAGGGAAAACTTACAGAGGAAGAAGCACCCATGCAACCGTCTGGCAGTGGGAAAGAAACACTTTCAAGAGTGTGCACATTCTGCTGGACCCTGTCCCAAGCATTCTGGCTTGTGAAAAGAGCCTTGTCCAGCCGGTCCAGCTGGGGCCAGGTTCCCTCCCGTGGCTGAGAGCTGCCACAGCAGGAATCAGCAGCTCTGATGCTATGCAAAGCGTTCAAGGGACAGGCATGCTAAAACAGCTTCTCCTGAGTTTGGCATTAAAATTACAGAATCTCAGAAGGGCAGGGGTTGGAAGGGACCTCTGGAGATCATCTAGTCCAACCCCCCTGCCCGGGCAGGATTACCTAGATTAGATCACACAGTAACGCCTCCAGATTGGTCTCCAGAATGTCTCCGGAGAAGGAGACTCCACAACCTCTCTGGGAAGCCTGTCCCAGTGCTCCATGATGCTCCAATGAAGAAGTTTTTCCACACATTGAGATGGAATTTCCTGTGTGCCAGTTTGTACCTGTTGTCCTTTGTCCTGTCACTGGGCATTGCTGAAAAGAGTCTAGGCCTGTCCTCTTGACAGATACTAATTTAGATACTAATAAGCATTAATGAGATGCCCTCTCAGTCTTCTCTTCTTCAGGCTAAGACACACCCTTCTCCCCACCTTTTGCCAGTTCAGAACAAAGTCCTCCTAATTGCTGTACACAGTATTAGGATAGTAATTTGGAGTCCTTCTGAGTAGACGGATCTCTAGGATGCCCCCCTTAACCTGGAGCAGACCTACTCCTGAGTGGATTTTTGTTATTTATCTTATGCAAGGTAGAAAACACAGGTTCCTGGATGAATAACAGTGTAGTGCATTTTCACCCAGCCTGTAGTATATTTATATCCCCCAAAGTCTTTGTAGGCTCTACCACTCTGGCCATCCCTGATGGGTAACTGTATAAATAAAACATGCTACCAAACCACTCACCAGTGCGTTTGCATTTACTGATGTTGTGAAGTCACTGGGTGTGCCAAGACCAGGCGGGAAGTCAGTACAATGCCTTGAGATAACGTTATCAGCTGTAAATGTGGCAGGAAGTCATTAAAGATTTCCTGAGCTATCCCCTGGGAAAAGACTTATCTCCAGGCTCTGGCAAAGTCAGAGGACTTGTACTGCCAGGGCTGAGAAATCAAAAGAAAAATTGCTCTAATTGTCAGCAGCTTCAGCAAGGAGTCCTCCAGATGGATCCTGTGGCCACAGTGTCAGAGTGGTGATGGATGATGAGATTTGGGGGATATGTGCCAAGGGACTCTTTATAGCTTGCTTACTTCAGCCAGGCTCATCTGAGCCTCCTTAAGTCTTGGGGGGCTAAGAGAGATAGACTTAGGTGGGAATCCTTTGTCTCTACAGCTTTGTAAATCCCTATAGGTGAAAATAAATGGAAGCTTCTTTTAAGAAAGCTGTTTGGTTCCTCTATGAGCTTTCAGCCTCAGCTCCAGGAGAGATTTGCAGACACTGATATCTCTTGGACCAACTAGGAAAGGACAATTTTCTGCCATCAGGAGACAGTCAGAGACTGGGACAATAGGATGAGCGTTGAGAGGGGCCAAGCTAGGTGGGTCAAGGCCAAGAGCCCCAGCATGTGTAGGAGAGTCATTAAAAAACACATGAAGGGGACTGGGACATGGTATTACAATGATACCAGGAATTCATGTGCCTCATCTCACTTGATGTAGAGGGTAATTCTCAGTTTTGTTGCTGCAGATAAGTCTGTCTTTAGAAACATTTATGTTTTGCCAGCAATATGTTTTTGTCCAATATATTTAGCCTCCTTAAATCTTACCAACCAGCTTCTGGTCAAGATTCAAAGGCTGTCTCAGCAGAAAAGAGCTCTTGGGGAGTTACTGTGGAAATCTCATTACTAGACTGTGCCTACAAGTGCAAATTAAAAATACAAAAGTAACTGAGATAATTTAACTGCTCAAAAAGTATTCTGCATAAAACCAAAGTCATCATCCTATTGTCAAGGGAAAAGGTAGTTAAGTCTCACAGTGTTGATTTTCTCACTGGAAAAGATGAGCAGAGTGAGACCTTTCTTCTTTTTAAAGAAAGGAAGAAAAGAAAAACCATGTGAAGATTAGACAGCCAAACTTTCAGTTTTGAGTACCTGCAAAAATCCTACAAATGAACTTGTAAAATCCTGTAGTCTGCTAAGTCTACCAACCACTAGCATGTACCTGACTCAAAGACTAATTTTGGGTGCAGAGAGCAGCAAGAATAGAAAGGAGAATCACAAAATCACGGAAGTTTGAAGCTGCCATAGAACTTAGTAAAAATGTACATGAGGATTTTTCCAATATTTACTTTCTACATGCTATTTCAGTTTAAGATGTTTGTTCCTTAAATGCAGAGTCTTGCTTACAAGCCTGCCAAAGATTATCCAACTTTTTATCCTATTGGATTGTTTGCTGATTATTTGGTAACAAGCATATTATGTCTGTTACTTCTCACACAGAAAATAGTGAAAATAAGCTCTCTCTTAAAAACTAACATTTATGATCAGGATAATTTTGCATTTCACACAGTGAACAGTAATAGGATTGTTAGCTTCTAAGGTAATGTAAGTTGATCTGCCCCAACTGGAATGTTTTGGGATGGAAGAAAGCCCATAGTACTTTCTCCTATCTGGCTATAGCAGTGTAGCATAGTGCCCATATAAGTGGCCAAAAGCGTTTTTTCTTATCTCAAAGTTACAGCATGTCTCTCACTTTTATGTTTTTGATTCTCCTCCCACAGGAGTGAATAAAAATATAACTGAGAAACAAAGGCGTATTTCTCCAGCAGGATCTCAAGGGGGAAAGCCTGACCGCCTGAGCTGCAAGGGAGGTACCCTACACACACACAGAAACATTCCCCAGGACTGGTGACACTGGTCTGTTGTTCAGCCTTGCTCTTGCTGAGAAGGTTTCCACGCAACACCTCAGAAATGAATTTCCTCCGGCGGCGTCTCTCAGACAGTAGTTTTGTGGCAAATTTGCCCAATGGCTACATGATGGATTTGCAGCGCCCTGACAACTCCACAAGTTCCCCAGTTTCTCCTGCCATGGAGAGAAAGCATCCACAGCCACCACAGCCCTCACACTCTTCCTCTACTGGCACTAGCATCTTCAGCTCAATCTCCAGTGCCATGAAGCAAACGACACAAGCGGCTGCAGGACTAATTGACCACTCGGCTAGCCCCACACCACCTGTGGCCCAGAAACCCAAGATCCTCCTGGTGATAGATGATGCACACACAGACTGGTAAGTCATCACAGTCCATCCTCATGCCTTCAGCTCCATAAGGTCTGGAGGACAGGAGGGATCTGAAAGACATGGGGTATCTGCAGGGGGGTGACACAGACACTTTCACCTAGGCCACCAGCTCTTTTCCTAGGTAGATGTCTTTCCAGTGACCTGTGTAAATGGAAGAGTTGGCTTTTCTCATATCTTGCTTAGAAAAAAAAACAGTCACTTGGCACTCATTGGCAAACTCCTTGATAGCCTCAATGCACGAGCACACATAGGACATTCTTGGCTAGACCAGCTTAGCTGAGCTGTCACATCTAGCAATGATCCTAAAAGGTCGTAGCTGAAGATATGTTAATGATGCAGTTCAGGACCTTAGCCTACTGTTTGTGCTGGCTCTAAAAGTGAAAAGAACTCACTCTCTCCAGCTGTCAATCTCTCTTGATCTTTTCTCTGTATGAAACTTTGTACATAATTTATGAAATATAACCCAAGCCTAATATTACCAACAGTAATGACTAGAGTTCTTTAGCTGGTCAAGGGCCCTTCACCTGCTAAGCATCATGGCTATTGGCAAAAAGGTCTCAGGCTCAGCTAAACCTCAAACTTTTCTTGTTCATGCAGGTCTTTGTTTACAAACAGAAGTTTGGAAGTTTGTTTCCAGGGCTATTGGCCAGCAGGGGACATTTTACAAAGGGTAGGACAGACAAAGTCTTCCAAAATGTTAGATAAATGACTTAATGATTGATGTGAGTTCCCTTTCAGAATCAGCTGGTTTAGAAAACTAGACAAGCTGGCCAAGAGACCTATTTGGGGGAAAATCCAGAGCACATGTTGAGGAAATGTTCATTGTTTCATCTGCCAGCTTGTCACAACACAGAAAAAAGTAAGGGCTAGTACAGGCAAGGGAACGGAATGGAAGAAGGTGGGTTACTGGGTCTTGGCCAAAGGAGGCTATTTTATTGTTCTTTTCATCTCTTACCACTCTTCAGTAAAGTCACCTTTGATCTTCTTTGCTTTCCCAAGAGAGTGAGGACGAGGTGAGACATGTTTCCCTGGGTGTGTCTGCACAGAACAAGAGCTTAGCTCTGAGGTAAAAAGGGGCAACAAATTAGAGCAACTAAGTCAAGCTTCTTCAGAAAACAGTGGGATTTTTCACAGAGGAAAAACAACTTTTTAACTGAGTGCAAAGTCCCTCATAAGGTGGTCATCGTATCAAATGTTTCACTAGCTTAGTGTCTTTTTATCACACTCTTTACACCAGATAACTTCAGTCGCCCACACCAGTCTGGCTCAGCCCTGATCTCTCCTGAGTGCACCTGCAGGTTGATGCTCACCGAGGTCCATCTAAGCTTAGCGGTTTTTGCAGTTCCTCGAAGATGCTGCCAGGTGGCAGTCCCTTAACATAGCATCCTCCAGCAGGGAATGGGACTGCCTCTAGTGCACAGCTCTAGTAGCTGGGCATTAGCCAGAACTGCTTAGTCCAAACACTGTAATCGGAGAGGAAAGCCCTAGCTCAAAGGCCAAGCCAGTTTTTCCTTGAAGTAAATGGTGCTAAAGGTAGCCTGGGCAGGGAAAAGTACAAGGAGTCTTGGACTCCATTACAGAGTTTTCATGTGTTAAAATGCACACTGCATTTAAATCTATGGCTTTATATCTCCCAGCTGCTGTTCTGTCATGCAGACTTCGTGGTCTGTGAGCTGAACCTACCCAAGGAGCAGCAGCTGGGAGATATAACAAAGAGATATGGCTAGCCATGCTGTCTTCACCTCTCTGTTCATGTGTAAGCACTCTGCACATCCTGCTGTCATGGCTATCCCTCTGCATTTTCTGCCAGTAGCTCAGCAGTTCTTCACTGCCTACCCACACCCACCCTCCTCCCTATCGCCCTCATTTCTCCCAGCTCTCGATCTTATCCACAGGCTTGCAGTTATCTAATAGTGCTCCTTGCAAAGACTCCCTGCCTTCACTCTCTATAAGGCTGTGAAGGCACTGATCAAAATTAATGTATACATGCATGACCATATCCTGACATACATATGCCACAGAAACAAAAGAAACATTACTAACCATTGCCTGCCTCAGATTCCCATGGAACTTTGTAGCAAGGACGGGAACGCATGCCTAGAAACTTCCCTAGCCTAAGGGTAGCATGTGGTCCTTTCTGAGGGAGCATACCAATACAACCACTCCAGAAGGCCAAGAGTACTACTTGGCAGTTGATTTTCACATCCCCAGAAAACTCAATGAGCCCTTGAGAGTTGCACTGGAGAGCAATGGCTCCACAGCTCTGGGAATGTTTATTCTTGGTAAGGTACTTCTGAGCAATGCCAGTCATCTTCTTGGCCTCAGTCGGGGTCTTATGTGAGAGCTCAAGCTGACCAGCTCGAGGCAGCAGTGTTTGCCTGGTGAGAGCACAGCTGAAGAAGCTGGTTATCCAGGGATTCTGGCTGTCTGCTCTGCATCATGTGCAGAAACAGTCTCAGGCTTTGGAAGGTGAACAACAACTTATTGTTACCTCTGTGCTGGTGATTTTGGGTTTAGAAGAAACATGATGTTGGCAGTGCATTTCACCTCTACCTTCTCTTGCTCTTGCTACTTTTGAAACCTTTTGTATTTGGTTTTCAAGAAAACTTTTCCTATTGCTTTTGAAATACTTGACTCTACTAGAAAAGATCCTAAGAAATAACTACTGAATAACTATCTTTATTTTAAGGGTGGGGAGGGGCATCCAGAATGCCTCCTCCCTCATGCTGAGTTACGTGGGGTTTACAACAAGGACTAGCTTGTTCACAGACAGGAAGGGTGAGAGACAGTGGAATCTGCCATTTGATTTTTCTTCTCTAAATGAAAACACTTTCATTTAGAAAGCAATATTACCAGGCCAGACATTAATTCATCATCATTGTTTGTATTACAGCAGAGGCAAAGAGCTGCAGTTGTGGTTTAGGACAAGGTGTTGCACAAGTGCATGATGAAATGCTCTAACCCAAATAGACAAGTGTTCAATGCACTTTAAAGTGACAAATGGCGATCCTTTCTATTTTCAAGGAGCTACTATGTCTCTGTCGGTACAGTACAGTACTCAACTTCTCTCAGAGGTCTGGAGGAATTGAAGAGCATCCATGGGAATCCATGGCCTGTCTTCCTCCATAAAATTCTTACCACTCTTATTCCAAAGTACCATAAAAATAATGTGAGCCCCACAGAATAATATCAGTTGCTTTCTGCATTAGCAGCAGTAAAAGAAAGGTACATTCTATTAAAAGCAAGAGAACTCACCCAGCTTTCTGTTAAAATAGCAAAGTTTGACAAAATTTTCATCCTTCTCCAAGACTCATCTCTAGTGCATTTCAAGGGAGGACCCAGTGAATCTGCCACATGCAGGATGTGCACAAGAGGACACCACTACCTGAATGGCTTCCTCGTGCTCTTGGTTTTGACAGGGAGCCCCAGAGGCACCCACAGCAGTGAATGTATCCATGCAGTGGCATGCTAGGGAAAAACTTCGCTTCTCTTCAGTCGTTAATGATATACATCTCAGCCAGGTAGCCTCCACCTGGAGAATAAGACAACTTCTTGTGGGCTGGGAGTATCTGGGCATTGAGAGACTTCCAAAAATACATCCACAACTCACCTACAGCAGCTGCCAGAAAAGGAGCTCAGACATGAATACACTCACATGCAAACACTAGCAAAAGGGAACAGGATCATGAGGAATGGAGGGATGGCAGGACTCCATGTAATGGCAGATGGACCAGCTCCGGCAGCCCGACCTCAGCCAGGAGGAAAACATCCCACCTCTGCCAGCTTCCTTGCCCGACACACTGTTAAGTAAAATCATGCTCTTGTGGGATTGAATTTCTTAGCAGATCAAACAGGATTTAGTACTGTGAATTGTTAACCACCACCCTCTGCAAAACTGCTCAGCTAATGCTTCGTGTTTAAACAGATTATTTAGGAGGTGATCAAGCACAACTAAGGCTCCTACTAACAACATATGCTAAAAACATTGCTTCTGGGACCAGACAGCAAAACAAAGTTGTTCTTGTGGCATTTGTTAGGTATCTTGATTGCATTTATGAAATATCTTGTGTCCCTTTTCAAAGTCATTGATGTGTTTTTCCCAAATTTCAGGCCACTTCAAGTGCTAACAGTGTCACATGCTGTCTTGCAAAAATACATGTTCCCTATGTGCGTCGGTTCTACATGTGAGGATTGTGCTATGTTTCACCGAGAAAAAAAAAACATGTAGGATATTTTAGGAGACACAGAATTTCATTGTTGTTTTCCCATTTACTTTACAGCCAACTCTGTCTGAACATACTGTCTGCAAAAATTTAAAGATGAAGAGAAAAACTGTGATTAATACTGAATCTAGTAACATGAGACTTCCTAAATTCTGATTTTTTTCAAGAAATTCTTTTTCAAAAATATTCAATGAGTTTCATGAGTCATTTCATGCTTTCAGCAGGCTGAAGGTGGTATACTAGGGCTCCTATTCAGAGGAATATTTCTGTACCTAAAAGAATTAAATATAATGACAAGTTTTGAACTAGTTTTTGGCTTCAGACTTCTTAACAACAACAATAATAATAATAGCTAACAATAATAACAATAATAACAATAATAACAATAATAACAACAACAACTTCAAGGTTAACCTTAGGAATTTGCAGGTTAAATTGCAAAGTTTTGCCTATTTTTCCTGATAAGAATCACAAAATCATCTAGCATGTTTGCACCTGATAATAAATTGTTATTGATTAGCTTTGATTGGACAGGGGTAACCTGTATAACAAATGTTTCATGGGTTCTGCACAACTATGCTGCTATAATTTGGAAAAACTTGTGAGTAAAATTCATGTTTTCACAAATCTGACTAAACCAGTTATATTTTCATCATTTAGCCATGTCTACCCAGGACTGAATACTGCCAAGTGTGACTTCAGGGCAAAAAATTCCACTTTAGAGAAAGAAAAAGCAAGTTTAACACAAACTTGTGTACACATGTGTATGTGTGTGCATGCACACTCATGTACGTGTGTGCACACACTTGGAAGCAGCATGAAGAGTTAATCTAGAGGGGTGAAAATGAGGTAAGGCTGTCAAAGATAATCAATAAATTGCATTTATCACATCGCCTTCCAATCTGTTTTAAGTATATCACCATCATGTCTGCCTGGTTTTTTGCCCTGCATATGTAAAGCAACTTGGGATCTAGTCCTCCTAAATGAAAGGTGATACAGAAATGAAAGGATTAGTATCATTACAAAAATAGACACAAGGAATATGGAAAACATTCCTCACCAGGTTATAAATATGCTAATGTAAGTCAAATCTGGGACCTTAATTGCTTTACCAGAGTTCCTATAAATGCATAGAATTTAACCTCAGAATGTCCTGCCTAGTCCTGTGCATATTTAAAAAAAAACCCAAAACCCTCAGATGTATTTCTCAAGGTTTGTGAGCCAGATTTCTTCTGCTTGAAAGCCAGCAGCCCTGCCCTAGTGTTGGTTTGAGTTAGCCTGGTTCCCTGCGCCTCAAGTTCAGGGAGGACAGAACAGGGATGGAATAAAATATTGCACAATTCCTCAACAAAGTGATACCCCTCACAAACAGAACCAGGCTGTACCATCTATATTTAGCAACCTGGAAATGTTCCAGCAATGTTCAATTTTCATAATATGCAAAATAAAGTTGCTGCCTCATATTGTGCTTTAAGCAGCCCCCCACCTCCACCTGCCCCCAGCTCTTTGCGACCACGAAGGAAGTGACCGTGATGTAGCCTGGATGGGGGACCAGACCTACAGCAAAGTGTCCTTCCTATCCTGGCAGCTCAAAGAAGCACAAAAGCTGTGCCCAAAAGCAGTAGCACTGCACTAACTGGTGCTTCTTCTCTTGGAGGGGAGGGGGGGACGATGACATGGGGGTGGCTTTGATTACTTCCATCTCCTGAGCAGGAGGTGGCACAGGAAGATGCTGGGAGGCCGGTATTGTGTGGGATTCCATAGTTCCTTGAATAGAAAGAGCAGCCTGAATGGTTGTGTCTGCAATCGTCAAAGTGCTGGTGGCTTGCCAACCCAGGTCTCCCCAGAAAATAAGCCTTCATTTCCCTGAGAGAAAGGGAGGACTGACAAAAGGAGACTTAAAAAACCCTTCTCCCTTCCTGCCCTTGAGCTTCCCTTTCTGTGTGCGTTCAAGCCAAGAAAATCCTTTCAGCCCTGTAGGGTGGGACCTCAGACCTCATCAAGGACCTCACCACAATAACTTCCTTTATCCAAAACTAAAAACAACCCCTTACCATCATCACAGCCCAACACAACCCTCTTTAGCAGAGGCATTTCTTTCCTTGGTGTGATCCCATAACTAATAATGCCTCAGGGGTTGTTTTACGGTAAGCAGAGCAGGCTGGGTCTTGTGGTTTTTCCCAGAAGGCAACAAAGGCAATCTGTTGCCACAGCCTGACCTTGGACACCAAGGATCTACCTGCAGTGCAGCTGACATGGCTCTCAGTTCAGTGGCTCCACCATGGAAGGAGGTGACAGCACCAAGAGCAAGATGCTGTCAGCATGGGGAGACACAGGGCTGCAGTGCTGCACCCCAGGGCTGGAGCTGGAACTTTTGTGGAGCTCCAGGCAAATCAGTGTATTCAGGGTTACCTTCTGACCCAACCAAAAAACTTAGATTTACCTCTTGGTCCCTGTCTGTCTGTACAGTGTGAGTATTGCTTCTTTCTTTCTGCACCTGTCTCTGGCCAATTTAATCTGGAGCTCAGACCTTGTTTTCTGAGGTGTCAAAGCACACAACCATCATGCTTATCTTTTAGCATCCTGACAAGCCCCCACCCCTGCCCAAGATACTCTTACAGAATAAATACTAACTACCAACCAGTCCATCTAAAGGTCCCCAAGTAGATGTGGACAAAAGCTCCAACAGGTTGCAGACCTCAGCATTTGTGATTTTTCTCTTCCCTATCCTCTGAGCAGTTGGGACTTGACCATCTCAACAGTCCTTGCTATTTGCAGCTAGGAATTGCTAAAATGGGAATGAGTGTTGACGGGATTTGAGGGATGGCCCCTGAAAGGAAAACCTTCCTTGTTTTCACCCCTGAAGAAAAAAGGGCACAAATGCATCTCTCCTCCCCCACCCCTCCCCACTGCCTTTATAGCGTGTAGGGGCTGGGGGGTCAGGGCATTCCAGCGGCTGCTGGCCAGTATCCTGGAAACTGCCTCCTTTTTCCCAGTCCCAGACCCTTTTATGAAGGAGACAATGCAGACATACAGTGAGTGCCTTATGCATCACTTGGGCCCCCAGGCCCTTTGACATGGGGATTTCGTACAGTGGCTGACCCTCTCCCCTCCCTCCCTGAGGTCCCCCCACACCCAGTCCAAGGGGCTTCAGCCTTGCCTTTTCCAGCCTGATCCAGAAAGAAAATACATGCCTTCTTTTCCCAAGGGGCTTGAGAGAAATATGTGTAATGTGATTCCAGTTAAATAATTCAGATATTTACTCATGGAATTTACTCATGGATACCTTTTGGTTTATTTACCCAGGTCTCTTATTCACCATTTCTCTGACTCTTTCTTCCACCCACTCCCTTGCCCCCTCTCCCCGAGTCCTGTACTTATCTCCTCTACTCAGCATGTTTTGCTCTAGCCCTTCCACAGGGTGGAAAAGGCTGTTTCCCACTCCGGATGAGAAGTAGTCTCCATCCAAAGTGTGGCTTGGCTTTCTTTGCCCAGTGCGTCTCATTCCAGGGATACCGGTTCAGTCAGAGGATTTGGAGGAATTTCCCATTACTATACCCCAGTGCCCCATCTTTGGCTCATTGTCAGTGATACTGAGCCCATATCTGGGCTGGAGGTACAAGCCTGCTCCCAGTTTTGTAGCTCAAGGCCTGTTAAACAGTGATGCCCTAAAAAATGGCTGGATTCATACACATCACAGGGAATTTGGACTCAGGATTATTTGTTCATCTTAAGGATTGCATCCCAGTTACTCCCAAGACATACTACCAACAATTGCAATAACATTTGCTAGGTCAGCTCCACTGAAGTCTCTCACAGTAAGATTTGAGCTATATTTCTTTGATTTCTTCCTAGCCTAGAAAATTGTTTCATACAGGAGCCACTTTACAAGATACCCTAAAGAAGTTCCACGAATTTGATAGAAAAAATAACAGCCTGTCTTCAAAGCTGCATAATGTGTCATAACTTCTGCTTCACCCAACCAATGGACCTGCTGGAACAGCTTTAAACTTTGAGTCGCTGCACTCCTCCAGGCCACTGCAATCACCTTAAATCTCTGGACCCTCATGGCTATTCCTGTCCCAGTGCTGGGGCTAGTAATCTGTGGCTTTTCTTACATGAGTTGCTATCCAGGGGAACTGACCACGAGTGCTCCATGCACTGCTGCTTGAACCCTGGGCATCTTTTCCTGTTCCTCACCTGTGTAAAGCATCTTCCAGCGTGGCAGAAGTTGTGCAGCCCTGCCACAACCTTGATGTCTGATTCCCACAGATCTAGAGGAAAACAGAAGCAGTGCTCAGAAGTAGCTTGAATATGCTTCTTTGCACCAAGAGAGAAAAAGCAGGGTGAAGAGAGAATACCTCCAGGGGAGACAGCACAAGCTCTGCACAAGTAGCTTCTCCTGGATTCCTGTGCTGAGCATGTGTATTGGTTGATGGGTTACACTCATTGCGCCTACTTTTATTTCAAAGCAGAAAGAGAACAGTTGTAATTGGTTATTTATCATACAGAGACAAAATGCAAAGATGATCTGTGCTCTCCTAACAGAAGTAACTTGTGAGTTTGGGTCTTTTTGGCACTGATCCTAGAAAGCCCTACTCCATGTGTGGGACTTGCTTCTCTTGTGCTGTGTTTCCCCATGACACAGAAGCAGCACCACGGAACACCTGCCCAACTCTAACTCCCCTGCAAGGCTTTGATAGGGGACTTTGCACTCCATAAGGACTGAATTTTTGTGTATGCAGATTGTGGGCATCAGTACAACAGTGCAGGGGAGCACACTGATTTGGGCAGCCCTCATGTAGGTGCAGCACAGTCTGTGCCAGCTGCTGGTGACACCAGAGGGATAAACTCTGGTATTTGAGTGTCTTGAAGGCGTGTTTGCAGTCTTGGATCAGTGCTGGCATCCCTTGCTCAGACAGACGCTTTGTGAACACCTAGGGGCACTGATGTTATACATTGACTCTCTGAATTTACTCTTATGTAGGTAATTGGAGGTGAATTTGTTGTTTGTTTTTTCCCTGCTGCTATTGAGGACACTTTCTGTATCTGACAGAACATTGTGTGTACACTTCTCCAACCACAGTCACTGAGGCAAACTGGGACTGTTTCATGGCAGCTCTGGAAAACAGGCTTTTATTCTTTCCAAATTACTTCATGAGAAGAAGCATCAGGTTTCTTGTGGCCCTGTAATCATATCAGAGTTGAGGAAGAAAGCAGAAGTTATGTTTTTCTGATGCCCTTGCACCCAGAAAATAGGTCCTTTCCCAGAGCATGTGGGTTCATCACAAAGAGAGTGGTATTTACAGCAAGCTTTCTCCCTGGAAGCCAGGGCAAACTTTTGGCTATTTATTATGGTGCTTCTTCCCTCCCTCCCAGCCAATGCAGCCTCATTTAAATACTGTGCCTAGCACTGTAAATCCCACCCAGGAACTGCTCTTGAGCATGGCCCTGCAGTTTTCTTCAGCCAAAACATGTTTACATCTAATTTACTGCAATCACAGCAACCGCACCAACCCATCTGCAACCCTGCCTAGCCAAATTATAACACTGTGTTCTGGGCAGGTTGCACATCTGACGTGCTTTAAAATAAAGGGATGGTCAGCCAAGCAGTGGTCAGTGCTGCAGGCTTCCCAGGAGAGGGAAAGAGTTTGTGTGGCCAGTGCCTTGCCCAGCGTTCCAAGCTGGGGGTTGCCAGACAGTCTCTGATCACTGGTAGTTGGCTGTGCTGGAGGTACATGGGGACACTTCTGAGGTTCCCCAGAAAAGATTGTCACTGGTCTTTTGGATGCTGCATCCCTGCTGCACTACAGGCTTTCTAGATAGCCCTGAAGCATGTCATTTCCCAGGCAGAAATGTTGAAGATCCTTGTGCAGGTTCTTTCGAGGCAGAGAGAATCCACAGATGTCTTGTACAATCTCATCTCTTAGAAACATCCATCAGTCTTTCACCTGCATCCTCACCAGAGCAGTGTGGTCTTCCTTTCCTCCACCTTACATTCACTGTAGAGATCAGAAGCCATTTCATTCATTGCACCATACTGACCAATAGCCTCTCTCTGTTACACTAGAGGCATCATGATGTTTCTGCAACATCAGCAATGATTGCTTGAAATTTCCAGAGCTCTAGGATGAAGCTAAAGCCGTTTTTCATTTCAACATGATAGTCTCTGCAGTCCAGGGGCTCCAAAATCCTAAGTGCACACTGGAAACAGCACTCCATCCATTTCAGTGATGTTTCAGTAAGAAGTGTTTCATTCATACCCTGGGCTGTGTCAAAATGTGGACTGACCAAAATAGTTTTCTGCAAATTGCTTAGGACCTGTAGGCTTCAGAGACACTCGGAGCAGGTTAACCCTACTGGGGGGATGTCCTTGAAAGAAAGAGATGGATTGTGCTGTTAAAGTTAAGAGACATGGGATGGGGCAATAACTGCGTGGAAAGATGGACAAGAAGGAAAGGCCACACTGTATCTAAGTCATGGTCCTTTGCTCTGCTCTGATGACTCCTCACATCGGATGTGCCCACTGTGTGACTACTCATGAGCAGAGCCAGTACTGTAGAAATGGGAGAGAAGATTTTTTAACCATGTGAAGGCTAATTTCCTGGACTAGACAGTGGAAGCCTCTTTGCTCCATCTGTACCGGGCTAAAGACCGTGGTTAATCACACTTCATTATGAGCTGAAGCAAAGCAGCACCAAGGAGTTTGCAACCAGCTGGTCAGCAAAGCTGGGAGGCAATAGAGGGAGGAAGTGTGTTTCATAAATGAGAGTAAGAAGTATGTATTATGAGCACACTGGGAATAAAAACAGGCTTGTACCACTGAATAGTGTGCCTCAAATTTCAGAGCAGTTCCTGTGGGCCCACTTAAAGCTCATTCCAGTTTCTGAGAAGTCACTGGTTCCAGCAATATTCCCAATGCTTAAGAGCAAGGAATGTTGCCAGACCCTCTAGAGCCATGTCCCTAGAAATGCGATGGAATTACTAAGTGCATTTAGCGTCCCTGTTTATTGTTAGAGGAGTGATGTCTCAGCTTGTCTGCTGAGTTGTTTGTTACATGCAATGCTAGTAAATTAAAAAAAAAGAAGGGGGGAATTTTTATACAGGACAGGGGTTGTTTGAACCACTTGGTCTTGGTCACACCTGGCTCACGGTGTCTCTCACTAACATCTATGTGGAGATCTTATTAGCACCATGCTGATGGATGGGCTGTCTGGGAAAGGGAGCGTGATACGGCCTCCAGATACCCTTGTTAAAGAGAAGCCGAAAACTTTTGACATTTTTACTGTCTTTTTCAAATATAATGAAATTTTTTTACTTGTTTTTGAGCCAAGATGCTAAAACAAAACAACTTTTTTATTTTCACTTCACATTGCTGGGGGAGGGGAGCATTCAGCTGAAAACTGGTGTGATTCAACCACAGGGAAAATTGCCTTCCTACTGTCTCTCCTTTTTTATTGGAACAAATAGACACCTAGTAAAAATGTGAGCCAGCCTCTTTTTTTGCTAATGCTGTAAAATAGGGAGCAAAGCCGGCTTCCCCTCATTTTCCTTTACTTCTTTATTCTGCCCTGTCTTTGCCAATTGGAAACAGGACGCAGAGTTACTTTGTCTCTGGAAACGACTCTTGCAGGGCTTAACTGTGTTTTCAATGCTTTCCAAATAGAAGAGCTTTTTGGAACCTACATGGCCTTCCTGAAGTGTTAGGGGGGAGGTGTGAGAAAATTAATTCATATTTTCTTCCATCAAGCTTGTTCAGCAAGGGTAAGAATTGAGGAGACAGATTCACGGGGGAAGTTACGCTGGCAAAATCCCTGCTGACTAATGAATCTAAGGGGTATTATACACAACCGTGCGTAAACAAGTGAAGACTGATGACCCTTTTCCTACGTTTCCTTCTCCAACACTACTGTCAGCTTTCCCATCTCATGAACAATTAATTGATCCTTCTGAGAGGGGTTTATTGTCTGCATAGCATAGGCAGCTAGGAGCAGGGGAGTGAGAGGTGTATGGCCTTCTCATGACAGTGTTGAGCTCCAAAGCAAACATTCTCAGTTCAGAAAAGATCCTTATTAGTGACACTGTAGATGCAGATACTGTTTCTCTAAATCAGTAGCAGGAAGAACAAAGAATAGAAAAGCATCTCTCTATCAGGAGAGAAGAGAGTAGGCTTCACAAGTACTTTGACTGCCATGAGAAAGACCCTTGCTCAACATCAGAAGTTTGCGATGCCATACCATATGTTGCTCTCTATCTTTCACGGAATAAATGAGATGTAGCAAGGAATCATCAGTTTGAGTTGTTGCTCTGGAAAAGATTAGAAGAGCATTTGCTTTTCAGTTTGCAAATAAAATTTATGAAGTTACAAGAACTTTTCAATGTGGTTTTCATCCAGCCTTGAAGATTTATCCTGGAGAGTGGAATACTGAAAGAAGTTAGGAGTTAGGAAGCCATGTTGTGACACAGATAGAAATTCTTCAGCAAAAAGGTTAATACAGGAGCAAAACAGTGTGTAATGAAAGCCAAAACTCTTCTTTACCCATGTTTGTTTCTCATTTCTTCTGCAGGGCCAAATACTTCCAGGGGAAGAAGGTGAATGGAGAATTTGATATCCGAGTGGAACAGGTCAGTGACAACCGAATTTGGCTCTAAGAAATGTATGTGGACAGGACTGAGGTTGTAAAACAGATAATCTGTGGATATTTCTTCTCTTTAAGTAAGGAACTAATGAGAAATTTTAAGACATGTCTATTGTCACTGATGGGCTCAGCCTTAGTCAGCAGTGGGTCTGTTTTGGAGCTGGCTGGCTTTGGCTGTCAGACAGGAGGAAGCTTCCAACAGCTTCTCACAGAAGCCACCCCTTTAGCCCATCCCTACCCCACACTATGAATAATTTGCCACACAAACCAAATACACCTTAAAATTAAAATTTCTGTTCTGCTGATGGGTTTGTAATTTCTTCCATTGGAAGTCTACCTCCCAGCTCTGTATATATGCCTGAAAAAGTGCAAAGCCAGTATGCTACAATACAGGTTGATGTTATGTTCCACATGCAAACTATGAAAGTCTTCTGACTTACCCTTATTTAAGCTTAAACCCCTTGGCTTAAGTATTGAAAAGAAATACAAATGGCAAAATCTTTTTAACTGATGAAAGTCCATAGAAACAGTAAGGAGGTTTATAGTCTGTTTTATGATGTGCTCTGTAAGGTACTGGATTAATTCTCTGCTTCTCTGTTAGCCTTGGCACTAGCCGTTCATTTCAGCAGAAAACTCTTCATTTTGGGGGTCTGTCCTCTCCTCTCTGTGTTGGCGCAGTGTCTGTCAAAATGAAGTCTCAGCATTGATTGAGACTTTGGCAGCTAACTTGAAAGCAGGCATAAGAAGAGAGTGATGAAGAGATCAGCTAGTGATCGTGAAGGAATCATGCCTGGTTTATACTCATTAGGACTTACAAAACTTCTTGGATGGGTAAATGAAGCTGGCTGGTGAATGTTGTTTGAATGAACCAGTAATTTATGTCTTTATAAAGCTATTGATTCTACATCCTGTGTGAGAGTGTAAACATGTGTGTATGTATAAAAATGGATATGAAGATTTTCTCAGGACCTGATTGCCATTCATTCTCTTTTCAAGGGAGTCCTGTCCAGTTGCCTAGACTATACATGTGCACACATGTTCTGATCAAAGGCTGTGTCTGGGACAGGAAAGTTAGCAAGTCCTTTTCTTGCAACTGTGATACTATGAGCACTTCATTTTTCTCTTTATACTAATACACACTTGTCAGTACTGGGTGGTATTAGCAAGAAGAATTCTCACTTACACTTCCTTATCAAACTCTTTATTCTGGTAAATGTCCTAAAAGAGAAGAGGAAAAAACTGAAAATAATCACACTTCTCACATAGAGGCATGGAATGAAATAATTCAGATTTGCTCTCCAAGCCTCTGATCCAACTGCTCCACCATTCAAAGCAGGGTCAGCTTCAAAGTTAGACCCAATACTCTTCACAATGACCTGTTAATCCTTTCCTAAACCTCCAGTCTCTTGCCTTTCCCTGCATAATCTTTCTCCCCAGATGTGATTCACTTGAGGTCTCCATGAGTGGAGAAGGGCCGAAGTGTGCTCTTGATCCGTGATGGGATAGACCTGGTGCTGATCCCTGTTATCATCACTAGGGAGCTTATCATATTTACCCAAGGACTCCTTCAGGGGGAATCTCCCAGTCTGATTCTTGAAACCCTTCACATAGGCTGAATGCCCAGGGTTTAGAAGAGTCACCAAATTGCTCCAAACAAAGACTGAAAGGCTGGCATGACTCTGCTGGAGAGGACCATTGCCAGGCCCTTTGTGGCCTTCTTTAAATACTCAGCATAGTGACTGCAACATTGCCCAAGGGAATGAAGTGTGCAATGGATAGGAGAGGTGAAGAACAATGAACAAGGGCCCTGGCCACTTCCCTTCACCCATCCCTGTACCTCTGATAAAGTAACAGAGCCTCCACATAGCAAGCAGGGACCTGCTCTTGACTCCCCCAGACCTCAAAAGTAGAAGGGATGATCACTTTTCCCTGCTGGATCTATTGACTCTCAAGGGAAACACAGAAATAGCATTGTCAAGGGCAGTCCTCAAATCTGACCTCAGGCCCCTCTGCACATCACTGAGGCCAAGTGAGGGGCACTTCTTTCTTCAAACTCTGAATTTTTGTTTCCTTCTTGTTTTGCCCATCTGTCCTTCCTCAGTGTGTCTTGATATTTACATTCATTGCTCTTTTCCTGATTGTCTGGAACCTTCCTCATTTCTTCATCCTCCCCCTCAAGCATAATCCAGGAGACTAAACTTTTTCAGAACAGGTTCCTTGAGGCTGAACAAAGATTCTCTCAACCCAAAACAAAGACTCCCTCAACCTGAAAAATGAATGTTCTTACACACATTTTTTATAGGGGGAAAAAAAAGCCAACAAAAAAAACCAAAAAACCAAACAAACAAAAAAAAAACCCAAACAAAAAAACCCACAAAAACCTAAGACCAACAACAACAAAACAAACAGCAAAGAACTGTGTTACCAGCCTGGTTCACACATTGCTCTATGAGTTCCCAGCTCTCCAGTCTTTGCTAGTGTCACTGTCCTGTGAATAGCAGACAGGCTGTGCCACCAAACACAGCCCTGCCCTTGACCTTCATTTCTAAACAAACTCTACATCAGATTGAGGTTTGACTCTCAGGCACCTCTTAAGCCACATGGTCTGCTCATAAGTTAATTTAGTTTTTCGGTTTTCCATTTGATCCTGCTGCAGATAACCACATATTATTGCCTCAGCCAGAATACAGTTTGACTTAGGAAATTTTTTTTATATTTTATAGGAAAAATCCACTTTTCATCTGAAAAGCTAAATAACAAAAAGATTTGAATGGCAGAAAGCAGTGAAAAGAAAGATCCAAATGTTAAATACTCTTGAGTAAAAATCACATTGGGAAAAAGCAACTGCCCTATTTTTTATGACAGGGCTATTCTTTTTTTCTTTTATTGTTTGGTTTTTTGTTGTTGTTGTCGTTGTTTTGTTTTTTGGTGGGGTTTTTTTGCTATTCTTCCAGGGTGTTCTGTGGTTGATTTAAACTGAAGGAAGCATTTGTGTTGTTGCTTTTTCTCTTCACCTTTCTTCTCCATGTCTATTACATCTTAACTATTTCTTAACAAGCCATTTTAGGAATCTTTGATGAAAGCAGGGAAAGACAGTAGATGATATTTTTTTAAGCCATGACATCACTTATTTATAATGGAGCAGTACTGCTGAAAGCAACACTGTCTCTCCCTCTCAGCAGCGGGAAGTCAGTTATCTAATGTGGTTATACACCACTACCAGCTCTCTGAGCTGCCTCTCCCCCTTGGCTGTCATCCGAGGAATGCAAGACCTATGTGATCATGCTGTCTCACTCTGTCTGTCCCACACACCCAGCACTGTGAAGAATACTGGCTGACTTCAGATGAATTGGAGAAGCAGGCAGAACTTTCAAGACACTGTTTCTAGAAAAGGTGATTTCAGCCTATATCAGTCACTGTATAATGTGCAGGGAAGAGGCTGTTAAATGAATGCCATTCTGCTGCCCAGGGACCTTCTTCTCTAAGTCCCACTTTGTATGAAAATAAGTTTTATGGACTCTTGAAGAACATTCTTCTGGTTCTTTAGCAAAGAAGTGAATTGCATGACCTCACTACCATCCCATCCCTTGTTCCTAGTGAGGTTCATTTCCTCTAGCAAGCAACAAGAGACACTGCGGCACTGCCTGGTGCCAGTGAAGAGCTGTCAGTGTCAGGGGCACTGCAGTGGGTAGCAGCCTCTGCCATCCAGCCTCTCCAGCCTCTCCAGCCTCTGCCATCTCCTGTCAGTCACTGAAAGGACTGTGAGTCCTGACTTTGTTTCCGCATTTGTTTCTTTTCTAATCTTCAGCACAGCACCCAAAGTGTATTTGTTGATGTGCTTTAGGGGCCACGGGGTATGTTATTGCCCCCCGTGACTGAAACTCAGGCATGCAATGCCAGTGCCTTCTCCCTGATGTCTGCACAGGGAGAGGCACGGGCCAGAGCAAGGTCTGGGGTGGTGGGTGGAAAGCTCTCCTGAATCGGGGCCCCATTTTCTTCGGAGTCAGTTTGGATTAGATTTTGATTATTTGCACATTTTTCCACTACAAGTCCTTCTGTAGCAATGATAGTCATTCATATGACTGATCAGAAATGAAAAGTGATTTGACCTATTCTAATTAAAATCCTCATGGGTGTAGCTTTACTTGGTGTGGGTAAGCCCCTAAGCTTTAAGAAGCATCTGATTCTAAAAATACTAATTTATGATAAAAATAAAGGTTTTTTTTAGATTTTGATCCATGTTGTGGCCTTTACTTGCCTTGTGTTTTTCAGCTTTGAGAACTATAGTGTATACCCCTCTAGTTCTTTTCCATGGAAATATAATTTCTTTTAGAAATGAAAAGTGTAAGTTTAAGTAAAATGTCTCTAAGGCTAAGTTAAAGAAGAATCTCAAAGTGCCACAGGAGTTGACAGCACTGCTTTTAGGCTCTCCTTAAATTAATTTTAATTTCATCTTCTCAGTCCTCCCTCACTGACCAGAGGACAGGAGACATTAGGAAACACAATATATTCAGAAAGAAGAGGAATTGTACCATACACCCTACTCGCAATGAAAGGTTTTCCATAACTAGAGGCAACTAGTAGTAATTCAGCACATCCTTCCCCACCTGCTCTGCCATGTCCCAGAGAAAACTGACCTTTGCATGTTCTAAGGCTGTTGTATGACTCTGGGGATCATATGGATCATAACATACCCCAGGTGGGGGTCTCCTTGGGCGTTAGGCATGCCCCATGCACAAGGAGGATGCCACATGCTTGTACATTGCCAGAATAACTGGATACAAGCAGAATAGAGCAAGAGAGATGGTGCTGAGGACACTCAGGCAACCACAGACTCACCAGACAGACCATGACACGGTGGCAACAGTCTGGTGAAAGGGACACTTGTTGCAAAGCAAGGTATGTGCAGAGCCAGGTCACTGGGATGCCCATGGAAAACTAGAATCATAGATCCATAGAATCTCCTGAGTTGCAAGGGACCCGTAAGGATCACCAGGTTCAGCTCCAGGCTCCACAGGGCCAGCCAAGTCAGAGCATGTGACTGAGTGCATCGTCCAGAAGCTTCTCAACCTCAGTGGAGCTCAGAGCTGTGACCCCTTCCCTGGGGAGCCTGTTCCAGTGCCTGACATCCCTCTCAGAAAAAAATCTTTTCCTGATATCCAGCCTAAACCTCCCCTGTCACAGCTTCATGGCGTTCCCTCAGATTCTGTCACTGGTCCCCAAAGAGAGGAGATCAGCACCTGCACCTTTCACTCCGCCTCATCAAGAACCCACAGATCATGATGAGGTCTCCCCTCAGTCTCCTTTTCTCCAGGCTGAAAAACCTGACTTGAGTGGCCTGAAACAGTTGAGTTTGTTTATCCTGCCAAAACAAAGACTAAAGGAGACACGTCTGCTTTTAATATACACTGGTTTAAGGAACAGTTTTGTGACATGGTGCCTGCAATAGCAAGGGATTAGACACTATGGTTATGGTGAGGTTTTCTGATGAGATTGACAAGAGCACAGGAGGGAGAGAGAAGAGCACAGATCTAGCATGAAGGAGCAAGCATCATAACTTAGAGAGTCTTCTACCTTTGGGGTACCTTTCCTTCAGATATTCCTAAAGGCATTTTAATATACTCAGGGACATTTTTCCTGGCACTAGCTAATTAATGGTGGAGGGAGGAGGGAGTGAAAATGGTGAAGAGGATTGATGAGGCCAAAGGTTCATGTAAATTTTTATTCCTGTTGTTTGTCTACCCATCTCCTTCCCACCATTTCCTGCTGTGACAAGGTGGGTCCTTCTGTCTGTCTGACATGCATTCTTCTTGTACAGCTCATTCACTTGTTCCTGCTGCCTGGTTTATTTTCAGGGAATGACTATTCAGTGAACTCCTATGTACATGCTTCTGGAAAAGTCTTGTGGTATAGATTATGTCTCCATTGGCAGCATTGTCAGGAAAAAAAGTTGTACTTGGCACTCACAGAAGATAATTGTAATACAAATCATGAATTCCAGCTCCATTGTACTTCCCGTCCTAAAGAGATATTTTCATGTGCAGTATAAAGTTGCCCTTTGAAAAGGTAGAGTCTGATAGGCTTGTGTGTGATGAAAGGAAAATTAGACTCTCGTCAAATAATTGTATAATTTTTATTCATTATATGCTATGGGGTTGTTTTTCTTTTTTGTTTGTTTGTTTTTTTCCCAACTGAAAGCCAGAAAGCAGTTCAAGAACAGCAATAGCAGTTCTCATAGCTTTGCTACATACAAGCATTCAGAAACCATGAATAAAGGGAACAGGAGAAACAGCAAAAATTACTCCAAAATCTTTAATTTCTTCAATAAATAGTATCTTCAAATTTTGTGTTGTTTTCCCTTCTTGGAGGCTTACAGAGTTCATGTTTTTGAGCTATCTCCTGGGATCAAAAGGTTTGGAAATGTGATTTTGCTAGCACTCCAATTTTCAGGCACACAGATTCTGAAAAGAAAATTGAAGAGACAGTTCCAAATGCTGTAAGAGCCGATGCACCAAAAGGCACTCACACAGGTCATTTCATGTGGACCTTCGGTATCAGCACTGTCTGTAGGCTAGGAGCTTCACAGCAGCATCCCCTTCCCAGCTGGACCTTCTCCATGCTTTTCTCCCCAAGAGCAATCCCAGTACTGGGAGAAAATGGGGAGCAGGGTGCCTTCCCAAGGGAAAATGTCTCAGGAAAGAGACATGGGGAATCAGGGTGTGTAATCTCTAATTCTGTATGCATATGCACACCAAGCACACACTGCCCCTGCCCTCCCCCCAGTTCTTATCCATTTGATCTGCCTGTGCAGGATTTAGGGATTGCTCACTTCTCCCCTTCTTAGGGTTGTCTTGAAATGTGCTGTTACAGGAATGCAGTGTCTGCCAAAATCTTTCTTTCCCTGTATATATTGAAAGATCCACCAAAATTAAAGCATAAAATCCATGAAGGAATGTATGTGATTTGATTAGACAGTAGTAATTCCTCATCCCAAGTGCCTCAGCCATGACACAGACCAGCCTGTTATTCTGACTGCATTTTGTGTCACAGGGCAGGGGGGGAAAAACAGATATGTAGTCGTAATTGGTGAGGAGTCTTGGGAGTAAGACTGGGAGAGTGGAGGGCCTTGGTCAGAGCACAATCAGGGGGTAAGGGAGAGACAAAGGAGACTTGGAGAATGGGGAGCTCTGGCCCAGCGAGAGACCTAGTGACCTGAAAAACCACCTGTGGTTCTAGTGCCATGAGTCAAACCCCCTCCTCCATACCCATGTGGATGAGAGAGCTGGTGAGAGTAACTACCAAACTCACACTTAGAATGCTGATGTGAGCGCTCTGTGGTGCCTTATGGAAAGCTGCATGCTGTAGTGGTAGCTCCATACTGTGATTTATGCAATGGAATAACTCCCCAAAATGCAGGTGTATGTTACAGAGCACCGTGAGTTGCACTGACAAAAGCACTAAGGTTCCCAGGGCTAAAACTCCCTCTGCTATTGATGTGTGTGTGCAGTATATGTCAAATGGAAATATGTATGCAAATATTCACATAAAAGTCTAATATAACTCTGCATCTCCCTTTGAAGCAGCAACCAACCTGAGTAGCTTTTAGTTAGAAAATACTAGCTCAAAAAACCCATGTGCTTGTCACTGCATGGACACACTAAGCCTGCTTGCATAAAAATAAATCAGACACCACACCACCAAATCACAAACCCCAAAACTTGTCTTGTGTCCCTATACCTGTCCTCCTGTGCCACAATGAAGATGAACTGACCCACAGTATCTGCTCAAGGAGCAAACTGTGATGCTTTCCTTGAGTTTCCCCCTTAATATGCAGGGAGAAGTTTAATAGAGACAACTGCCATATACCAGACTTATCACAGGATGGTTGAGGCTAGAAGGGTATCTTGTACCAATATCCTGCTCCAAGAGTGGGCTGCCCAAGACCGTGGCTAATAAATGTTTTTGTATCTCCTGGGATGGAGACCATAGCCTCTCTGAGCAACCTGTTACAGCATTTGACCAACATTACAATAAAAAGAATGTTTTCTTGAGTTCAGTGGAATGTAGTCTTGCATTTTGTGCCTGTGGCCCCTTGTCCTGTCCCTGGGCATGATTCACAAGAATATTGCTCCATCTTCTTTGCTACATCCCATCAGGGTTTTATAGACATTGACAAATCTTCCCCTGATGCATCAGTCACCAGTGGCAGATGCACAAAACAGGGAACTGAGTACAAGTCAGTAGCCAGAACAAAAGAGTTTAAGGATTACAGTGAATCTCAGAATATGAGTTTAAAAATAGTCACATTGCTGCAGTGACAAATCCCTACTGGAACATATGGATAGCAGCATTATATGCAAGGCGAGTGGCCTTACCTCTTACTCAACAATGGTCAGGTCTCTGATGAAAGATCTTGGTGAGTTTGGGCCATTACAACTCAAGAAAGATGTGGACCTGTCAGAATGGATCCCAGTGGCAGCAGAAACATTGATCACTGTGTTGAAAAATTTCATTTACAAGAAAATCTTACAAGAACAAGGTTGGTCTTGTCTAGGGAAAAAGAGGAAGAAGGAAGTGTAAGCCTCCAAGCAGTAAGTCTTCAGTTTCTGCAGGACAAAGTAATGAATAAAGCATTACAGTCTTTAAAAGTAAGGTGAGAGATTTAAGTTGGACATTAGGAAAATGTCACACTAATGTTAAGGCACCAACTGCCTGAGGAGGTTTCTCATCTATGGAAGATACAAGAAGATTAGTAGTACCTGCACAGGATGGCAGAGGTAGAGTTGATCCTGGTTTAGGAAAGACAGACAATGTGATGTCTTGAAGTCCTCTCAAGCCTTTTCTACAAAAAATGCTTAAAATCTACCTTGAACATGTGCCTCACATGAAACATTAAAATGTGTGGCTACCAAGGCAGGTGTTTCTACTAATGCACAATTTAAAATTACAAAGTTGGTCTTGTTTTACTATCAGCAAACAGAAATAGTAGCTCTAAAATAGCTCACCAAAAAGATCTCCAGCACCTACAAAGAACTGATGGGAGAAGCTGAAGATAGCTTATGATTTAAAGATATTTCAGAATCTGAAAACCTGAAAGTCAGCATTTTTAACAGAACTGTCCTCAAAATGTCTGTGGGCATCCTCCCAAATCTGGACCTCACAGAGGTACAAATATTTTCTTCTCCCAGAGTTTGTATGACATTATTCTTTAAGAGAGATTGTGTCACATTTGTCACACGTGGTTCACTCTTGCCCTAAATGTTATGCAGCCACTGGCACCATTGCAAAGTGAATATAAAACACCACCAGGGTAATGTAATGCCACCTTTGATTTGATGAGTCCTGAGACTCCGCAAGGCGATGGGGAGCTGGACTCTCCTGGTTTATGCATAGTTACCTGTCACTCTATCTGCATGGGCTGCTTTCAAAGACCTCTTTGTCTGCAAGGTAAACTCAGGCTAGAGATGATCTCAGACTCAAAATCTCAGCCAAGGGAAGTCATCAGGCTACAAAACCCACAAAGTTAAAAATACAGGGAGCACTGGAAAATCAACAGGAAACAATTTCTGCTGACTGAAGTTTTCAGTCTTCTTCCAAACGCCAGCTAGCAGCAGCCTGTCAGAGGAGACAAAGCAGCTACGTGAAAGCAGCAGAGGTCCTCAACTTAGTCCATGAAAGCAGGAGCAAACACCAGGAAAAGGTTAGGATTGTCTCTCAGCTGTGACTGTATATCTGGATGCTCTGGGGAGAGTTAGCTGAGTCCCACAGGCCCTCTCTCCACTCCTCCCTCCTTGTCATGGTGCCCTGGACAATGGTTGCCAAAGGAGATTTCTCCCTTTTTTCTGGTCCTTGACATTAACAGGCCTGAAATTGGTCCTGGCAGTTTGGTATGAAGTACTTACAAGCTCAGGGGGTTCCCAGGGCTGCTAGGACGTCAGGTGCCTCAACACAGCTTTGTTTTATGTGACTGCCATGGACCAACGCCTGTCAGACCAACTTAGTTAGAAGGTAAGTGCCAGCCATCAAATTAAGATTGCCCATTTGCACCCCCAGCAAAACAAAGTGTTAAGATCTTTAGCACAAAATGATTGCAGAAAAAATGATGGAAGAAAAGCATAGAAAAATATGAAAACACAGACCTAAAACTTCCTTCTCTTGCTCTGGATTTCACATGAGATGATATATCCCTCAGCTGCAGAAGTTCAGTAACACTCTGCCTTCAGAGAGGGACATCTCTGAGGGATACAAAGGCACAGAGGTGGGAAAAGCATCCTTTCATCTCCCAAGTGTATAGGTCCTCACCAGCTACATGTAAGCAAATGAGCAGGCATGGTCTCTCCTACTTGCCTTAAGGTGCTGGGGAGCTCATTGATCATACCCAGAGCATCTCCTCTTACTGACCTTGTTCAGGGTAGATTCACCTCTCCCTGCATCTACTGAGCTTTTTAGATTAATACAATGCAGGTGCCTTCTAGAGGTACATGTTTTCTTATCTCTGATCCAATGTGATCCACCGAAGAAGCGTGTCTATGGCCAAGACAGCACTATGCAATCTCATAGGAAAAGCTCAGCCAGTCATCTGAAGCACTGCCATTCCCTGTGTGTATGTTTGAAGTAGGATTTATTTCTCAGCAACAGGAATTTCCCCCCTCCTTTCACTGTAATTGGGAGTTATGATGATGTAAGATCATGTAAGGGTGTTGCTTTGAAAGGTTTACACAAGACCTCAAACACAAAATCTCATTACATCATCAGGTCACAGTCCACGGTCATTACTTAAAAATTATGTGGCTTTTAAAAAGAGAAAGTTGGAAGTGATTTTTTCATTTGTTGTTTGGCCTCTGAGCCTTTACAGGTACACTAGTTCTCCATTGGCCATTTTTTTCCATGCAATCACAAGGCCAAAACATGCTGCTTTTTTTTTTTTTTCTGTATAGAAGTTGCTTTTGGCAAGTACAAGAATATAAATTAAGTCACAAGCATTAGTAACACTGATATATAACCTGATATAAAACATAACCTCTGATGTGAGGTAGCCACTGGTTAGAAGATGATTTTACTGCTGCTCCCTCTCCATCATACTAACTCTGAAAGAAATGCATTAATGATTATTAAGATACACAGGTGCTAGTTTAATATGGGATTCTGAATACATACAGGTATGTTTGAATTGTGCTGGAAAGGGAGGACTGGCATGGCACGGTGATGGACTATTCTAGTCTGGGGTCTGCTCATGTGCTCATAAAGGACAGAGTTATGATTTTGAGTCCAAGTGAAGTACTGATCACCTAATCTTTCCATCATCCTCTTACTGAGAGTGGTCTCCAGCCTTGTAAATCACACTTCTTTTAAAAGACAAAGTGTTTTAATAATTAAGCAGTACAGTTAATAGCATGCCTAGTTTTGCTAACCCTTTAATAGTTAAAAGCTTAATAAGTAAACTGCATCAGGTGGGTTTCTCTGCTTATCACCTTCCTGCAGCATAATGAGGCTTTTTAGCTATTCAGAGAGCTTTAAATCTTTTGTATTAGGTTTATAGCTGGCCAGTGGAACAGCAGCTGACTCGGACCTAATTCTAAATGGATGTTTGCAAGTGGAAACTTGGAATTTGAATTCAATGATCTTACCTCTTTTTATTGTTATTTATTTAATTTTATTCTTTCCTGTATGTGTTTTTGAGCTTTCTCATTCTTAATTCTTTCAGTACTTATTACTGCAATAAGCCTAATCCTGTATACTTGTACACCCCAAGTATGTAAGCTGTAAATACTTCTGCAGTCTCTCCAGGGCAAATCAGCTGTAACTAGATCTCCCGTGGCCCCACAGGGGAAGAAGAAAATAAGGCAAGGCACATTCCAGCCAAAGACAATTCAGCATCTGTGTCCATGTGTTTGTGTCTCTGCTGTCCTCGAGTAACTCTCTGTCCTTTTGCTCTGCTCCAGGCTGAGTTCTCCGAGCTGAACCTGGCTGCTTACGTCACAGGCGGCTGCATGGTGGACATGCAGGTCATGAGGAATGGCACCAAGGTGGTAAGGTGAGGAGCACCAGCTGTTTTTCAGAATTGGACTTTATGGATTACTGTTGGGGCAAGCAGGTTGACCTCTGGGTCTGACCAGTATCTGAACCAGGGCAATACAGTCCTGATGATTTCAAGGTTTCCTGGAAACAGTGGAAAAAATTACTTGATTCTGGTGGTTTCATATCAGATCTTAGTTGCACATTATGCCATATGGTCATTGTTTCCAGTCCAGATCCTACATGCAAACACAAGTGCCTCCTTTTCAATTTCTTTTTAGCTTCAAGCCTCCCAGTAAAAAGGAGAGTGTATTTTCCTTTCCCTTGAATTTGCAAAGTCTCCTTTGCAACTAACCTTCACTGTAAACAAGGGTTTGCATACCTATATTGGCTCCTGACCCCAGCGGACAAGGTCTTTCCAAGGTCATGATCTCACAGCCCAATTTCCCCTGAAATATCACCTTTTCACCTAGAGATTTCCAGTGTTCTGGTTTTGCCATGTGGTGTTACCTCAGAGGTAGTACCACTGCTGTTTTTGCAGAGGATTTCTATCCTTGCTAGCATTACTTTGTATTTGAAGACTCTTCCTGAGCAATACATCTCCGGTCACTTTTCAAAAGCATCGCTACCCTTCTCTCTGACACCAGAGTGCTTGCAAGTTAATATCAGAAGCATTCTTACCAGTGCTTTATAAAGAGCAGTGTAAGTTGCCACATCTGTGTATGATGGTAAAATGCCTCTGATTACATAGCCCTGGTATTACCTTTCAACCTTCTTTTATTCCCATGCTACATCTTTATGAGTTGCTGCTATTACAAATACTTTGCATTTCAACTATGATACAATAGCTTTTCTTTGTTCGTGTTGAAATTTCTTTGCTATTCCAAAGCCATTTTTATACCCTCCCTACTTCTTTTTGCACAATTTCTTTGCACTTTTTGGTGTATAAAGTGTCTCAGGTTTTTTTTATGGTTCACACATCTAATCAATGCTTTGCTTCTTATTTAGAAATATAGAGATACATAATATAGCATGCAGGAATATTTTTTAAAGGGATTATTGGACCAACTGAAAAATGGTGATTCTGAGAGTGCTCAGATTAATTTCTCAAGATGTCATTTTCACTACAAAGATTGCTAAGCAACACTTGTCATTGTCAATTAGCTACGACTATGGTCCATCAATCCATTTCAGGTCTTGACAACTCTAGGTATGTCCACAATATCCATTTGTTCTTTGGTTAATTTCACAAGTCTCTGCTAAAAACTTTAAAGGTTGAGTCTGTTATATCCATTTGCTTTCTCTCATCCCACAAATGTCTCTTTCTCAGTGAAACAAAGCATATGTCCCGTGACTCAGCCACTGGAGCATGCATCAGACAATGTGTCGTGCTAATGCGTTCTTGTGTTTGCTTGCCCACAACGCTGGAAAGTTTCCCAAGAACCATTTCCTAGGTTGATCGCATCTTCATTCTTCCTTCCCATCCCTTACCTCCCAAAGCCATTCATATGTCTGGCAGGAAGATCTTGAGCTATTAAACCGAAACTGAAGACAAAATCTATTTCACAAGAGTGTCTGGGGCATGGTGTTCATATTGCAGTAAACACAGAAGGACCACAGATAGGCTATCTACATATAAAACTGTGTGGGTTAATCAGTGATATTAGTTCAGGTTTTTTGCTTTCTTCTATGCCTGTTAAAGGACATGTGCGTTTGTGCGGTGGAACGTGGATTTTGCAAACACACACTTGTCTGGATACCCAGTCTATAAGGCATATGTTGCTCACAGATTGTTATAGTCCTTACAGGTCCATGACATTTGCTTACAGACTGTGCTGACATGCCCTTCTCCTGCCCAGCTTAGACAGTTTAAGGGCTCAGGCCAGCCAACTTCCACAGCCACACCACCAACACTTAAGAAGTAACAGAGGCAATAACTCTTCTTCACTTTAGAAGGTGAATTACAGAGCATACTCTTTCTGAACTGTATGGAGGCCCTGCAGCCCATCCCCATGGGTGCAGCTTGCCTTTCCACTCCCTCTCTGGCCACAGACCAGGGTGCCCAGCAACAGGGAGATGCTACATAAGACACCCTCCACTCACATGTGTGCACCAATGCTGCTGATGATGACATGGTCATATATAGCTCTTTTCATTCACTTATTAGGTCTCTATTAATTATTAGGTGAGATTTTAAGTCAAAGAATGTTTCTAGATGATGAGATATAAGACTCATCATAGATTTGAATACACAGCGTCCTTGGAAATCCCACTGACAAGTTGCAGGAAGGAAATATGACAGCATGTTGCTAACAGGCAGGTTTGGGATCTCCCCTCACCTGCAGGAGCCCTGTCTTCCTCACACTCCACTTCAAAGCAAAGGCAACAGAGCATGGCAGCTTAGTTGAAATACAGTGAATATTAGACATCAATGGATTTTAAATCAAGGAAATAATGAACATTCATAACAACAACAATAGTAGTGAAGGAACCACTGGAACTTTTTTCTTTTTAAAAAAAAAAGGGTGCTTTAGAAGCATTACTGCCAATTAAAGAGAGCAAGGAACTGGAAGCATACAAACCTCCATCACTACTAGCCTGTGTAGTACAAATAGCTACATTAGGGAACAACATAACTGAAGCCAGACATTGCTTTGATTGCTTGATTTTTAAAACAAGTGTGGCTCTGAGAGTTTAGTTTTACAGTAACAAAATTCTGGGTCTTCATCTCCTCATTTTTAGCTACCAAGTTCTGCACATCTGTAGGGTGGGGTGAGGGACCTGATAGTCTCAGTGAAATGTGCTACTGGAGAAAGATTTGTCTAACAAATTTTAAAAACTGCATATGTTTTTTCTGTCAGTTCCACCACAATATGTGATGGCTCCATCAGCCTGCTCAGCACATTTTCTTCAGAGTTTGAAGTAAAAGAGCTGGCTGTGGAGTATCTTCTGCAATGAACTTTCTTATTTCAGTGCTCTGTAACACATGCCCTGACTGAGGACATTGTGGGCAGATGAGCTTGGCACAGGGAGCAATGTTAGGCTCTGCCGGGGGCGGGGTAGGGAGGAGTCTCCCCTAGAGTGTTACACCAGTACTTCTTTGTGATGGCCCTTACTCATCCCAAAGGATCCCTCACCAACTTAGTAAACGAGAAATGGAGTAATTTCTGTGTTCAATGGCTGGACTACTGAGCAGTGTGAAAAAAAAACAGGCATGGGCTGATGCCTGCTTTTGAAATATTTGGGTGGATCCTTCATCCTCGTTCCAGAGCATCCACAACTTACTTTTGCACAGGTCTATGCACACACAGAGTGAACTGTCAGAGGTTTTTTTTACCTTTTTTTAAATTTACCTTAGAAAGCTCTTGGGCTATGTCACCTTTAGTGGGGTTAGATGTAAGGAATGGGATTTTCGTTTTTGCTTGCCTTCATTTCTCTGAAGGGTCCTTCATACCAATGTTCCCACACTGCAATGAGGCTGACAGTGCGATGAGGCACCTCATTCTCAGGTGCATTAATGCTTTGAGGACATTATAAAAGTGTCTTAGTATAAATGAGAATTTGGGCTGTCTCTGCTTCTGACAACACTTAGACTCCCAAACTATGATCTCAACCCCTGCATTAGATCAAATGTAGTGCTGTGTTTGCCTTTCAGGCTTTACAATCCTTCAGCTATAAATTCCAGTAGATGTAGGAAGAAAGCAGGGGTATGTTGAAAATCTGGACAGCTTTCTTACAGGGGGAATACTAATGTCTTTGGGAGCATTTCAGACTTTTAAGGATATAAATTAATCATGCACCAGACTGCTCTCATCTCCTGTCTCCCTGTGGATCTGGCTCTTTTGCCATTGGGGCTAATCATCTGGGGAGAAACACATTTTTGTGTGTCTGCATGGGACCTACCACAGTGGTGGCCATACCACTTACAGAGTGGTATGCAGGCTTGCTGTACTACCACAGTACAGACAAGGGCTGATGGACTAGGAGATGCCCAGGGTCTGAAATGGGGAGAACACTGTGTAGAGCAATGGCCCTGGAAATCAGGGAGAGGTAACAAAACAGAGCAGGAAGATGCCTGTCTCACCCTGGATGGTATGTCCTTGTCATCACAGCTGTGGTGGGGTCAGCAGGTGTGCTCATCCTCCTCCATACAGGCCTTTAATTAACATTGACTGTCATGTTGATCCCGGGTGATTCAGTGCTTAAGCCACGCTCTTTGCTCTGATAACAGGAGAGCAGCCTGTTGATTGACCATGCCAAACAGACCAGGGCCTAGAAATGCTTTTTTCCCCAAAACATGTTTTTCCACTGCAAGCTGCAGTACAATCACAGCATAAGGAAGCAAATCTTTTAACACGGGAAGGGGGGGGATAGGAAAGTAACTGGCCATCCCAGTGGCAGGTGTTTTCCCACTGTTCAGAGCTTGCAGACCATAGGAGACATCCATTCTGGTTAAAAAAGCTTTGCCTGCAAGACTCTTTAAAGCCCAGTGAGAATACTGTCCCCTTCCCACTGCACCTTTTCCCATCCCAATAGGCTCACCCACCTCACAAGCTGCTCTGTGAAAGATGTAACTTACAGAGAGGCTTTGCTTTTTCACCACACATTGTAGCTGCACATTGGTAGGAGATGGATATTTTCTTGTCTCTTGAGGACTGTTCATTCACTAGAGTTGGTAGTTTCTTGCAGCTCTTCTACAGGGGGTCATGGGAGTAGCTACTCTCCTTGAGCGCTGATGTAGGACATACTGGTCATTTTCCAGCTCCTTGTCTTCCAGGAACTTGTGCAGAGAGGAACCCCAGACTCTGTCTTGTCCCAGTCTTTTTTCATTTAACTCCTGATCTAACTGGTATTAAAAAAAAATAAATAATTAAATTCTGTTTCTTCCAAAATAAAACTCTGAAAATTTCTGCATAGAGGCAGATGGGAGAAAAAAAAAATGGGAGAAGCTGATTGGAAGAGTTTAGGTTCCTAGAAGCCAGATGGAAAAATATGTTGAGTGCCTAGTTCTCTCAAGATTCACAGAGTGTACCACACTGTGGAGCACAATATGTGCTACATATCTAACTCTGAGCAACAGTTGAGCAATATTTCTCTATCCATGGCATGGTGATCTGTAAATGTAATGGAAGAGTGTGTGTAACAGCGTGTGAGCTTTTGAAAGTGCACTTTAGGCAACACACCAACGTGCCAAATGACCACTTCCCTTACCTCAATACCCTGCAGAGATAATGGGATGGGACAAGGTGTCAAATAAGGTAGATCCTGGCAACCTGCAGTTACACATAAAGCAATTTAACACCTCCAGTACACATTATAAAGCGAGAAATTATTCCCACATGGGAGATGATTTACAATCATCTTTCACTAATATCTCCCCCCTCCTCACCTGCCTGTCCCACTCAGGAGCTAAAAATGAGAAGTGAATTTGAAGCGTGTTTATTTATGTATTTATTCTCAGTTGCTTCCACCTCAGCTCCTGCTGCTAAACAGCTGCTTGGAGGCCTGCTCCTCTCTTCGGGGTTTACTGATCTCCCAGATGAATAATGTCCCCCTTCACCTCCCCAGCAGCTGGCGCCGAGCCGACGTGCAGGCAGGATGCTGACAGTTATTGGGAAAACATTTGGTGTGCAGGCAGCTGCCAGAAAGAAAAAGTCGCTCTGAGCAGACCAGGGTGGGGAGCATCTCAAAGACTAAACTAACTCCCTGGCCCTTTTCACATTTACAGCAATTCTTTCCAATAAGAAATGTGCTGCCAGGGCCTAGAGCACTCATTAATTAGTTAATCCTCGACTGAATGCAAGAATGATTAAAGACTGTTGTAGGTTGTTTCAGTCTTGATTGGCTTTTTTATTATTTTAGGGTTTTTTACCAATCCTGCCTTAATTCATCCATGAAAACCCCTTTCCATGAGGGTTTTTACTAAGGCTCCTTTCAGGAAATGGCAAACGGAGAAGTGAAGAGCCAAGTTCTGCTGCACCTGTACTATATCGGACAAGGAGAACCTTCATTAATGACCCGATACTGGGACAGAGTGCAGCCTCAGTGAGCTCATGGGTGGCAACAAGTTGGAGGGTGGGGATCAATAGCTATGCCAGAGGGCAGAGCTGCCATTCAGAGGCACCTCAACATCTGGGGAAACAGGCCAACAGGAACCTCGTAGAGTTCAATAAGGACAACGGCAAAGCCTTGAAGTGAAGGAGGAATAACCCCAGTACTGCTGGGAGGCATCTGGAGAGGAAACAGCTCTGCACAGAAGGACATGGAGGTCCTTTTTGCTCTTGTGGGGAAGAAGCCCTGTGGCTCACAGGGCAGTATTAGCAAGTATGTAGCTAATGAGACATTATCCACATCTGGACTACTCTGTCCAGCTGTGAACTCCCCAGTACAAAAACAAGCATTAGCAAACTGGAACAAGTTGAGTGAAAGGCCTCCAAGCTCATTGATCTGGACTAAAGACATCCAAGGAGAGACTGAGAGATTATTTTTTTTTTTGTTAGAGGAGGCTGGGGAGGATCCACCTACAGCAAACAAGCAGCTACGAGGAGGGTATAGAGAAAATGAAGCCAAACTTGTTGAAGGTGTGGATTAAAAGGAAAAGAAAAAATCAGACAGAAGCTGCAGCAGGTGAAATTCTAATTAGATAGAATTTTTTTTTTTTCAAGTATACGGTGAGGATGATCAAATACTGGAACAATTGTCCAGAGGGGTTAGGGGATCTTCATCCTTGGGAATATGCAACCTTTGGCTTGACAAGACCCTGAACAACCTAATGGCACTTTAGGTTGACTTTGCAATGAGCAGTGTGTTGTGCCAGATGACTTTCTAAAATCCTCTCTGACTTAAATTACTCTATGACTTTATTCTGTGATGCCGGAAACTATTTGGACCACCTCCTGTAAAAGCTTTGGGTCACAAGCATTTTGAAGCTATGCTGTTGTTGGCAAATCGAGGTAGTTATTATTTTGAAGTATCGCCCAAATCTGCATGCTTTTCCTTGTCAAGGTTGATCAGTTTACAAGTAAAATCATAGAATCACAAGATGGCTTGGGTTGGAATGGACCTTAAAGATCACCTAGTTGCAACTCTTCTGCCATGAGTAGGGACACCATCCACTAGACCAGGTTTCCCAAAGCTCCATCCAACCTGTCCTTCAACACTTCCACAAAGGGGGTATCCACAACCTCTCTGGGCAACCTGTTCCAGTGACTCACCACCCTCATAGTGAAGAACTTCTTCCTAATATCTAATCTAAATCTACTTTGCTTCAGCTTAAAGTCATTACTCCTCATCCTGTCACTCCTTGGCCCTGTAAACAGTCTCTCTCCAGCATTTTTGACGGCCCCCTTTGTGTAGTGGAAGGCTGCAATAAGGTGTCCCAGGAACCTTCTATAGGCTGAACAAACCACCTGTCTCATCCTGATCTCACAGGAGAGGTGCTCCAGACCTCAGATCATCTTTGTGGTCCTCCTTTGGACTCTCTTCAACAGGTCTTTCTTGTACTGGGGACCCTAGAGCTGGACAAAATATTCTAGGTGAGGTTTCACCAAAGTTGAGTAGAAGGAAAGAATCATCTCCCTCAACCTGATGGTCGCTCTTCTTTTAATACACCCCAGGATATGACTTGCTGTCTGAGCTGCAAGCGAACACTGTTGGGTCATATTTATCTTCCCATCCACCAACCCCCCAAGTCCTTCTCCTCGGGGCTGCTCTCAATCCATTCTCAGCCCAGCCTGTAGTTGTGCTTGGGATTGCCCTGACCCATGTACAGGATTGTGCACTTGGCTTTGTTGAACTTCATGCAGTTCACACAGGCCCATCTCTCCAGCCTGTCAAGGTCCTTCTGGATGCATCCCTTCCCTCCAGCACATTGAACACTCCACACAACTTAGTGTCATGCACCAGTATATGATAGACTTAGGAGACTGTCACAGTACAGTTCAAAGAGTGTGTGAAGTGCAATTTTATGGCTCATTGACCATTGGTCTGTGGCTGAGAAGCAGATCAGAGCATCTTCAGGGTGTCCTCATCTGCATATAGTTGTACTGGTCCTATTGAAATCATGACTGCTGCTTCATGCTGCTTTTGATTTCACTGATGATTTTTCCCTAGCTCTTCACTATTACAGTGTCCCAATAGATAGGTCTGCTCCTCCACCCTAGTAAAGAAAGGTCATTTTTCTGTGTTGCTTTCTTGTTTCTCTAAAACCGGCTCTGTGTTACCTTATTTATATAAATAATCACAATTATTCACTTGAATAACTTCAGTGAGGTTTGCTTCTTCCTGTGGAAAATGTGACGTGAGGTTTTGACTGAAATAGCATTTTTTCTTAGGAAAGTTCCCATTTTACTATGACATCCAACGTACCATTAAATCTAACATTGTGATAGGTAAAAATGTCACTGATTTCACATTACTCTTCACTAATGTAATAACAATACTAACTCCCAAGTAAAGCACAAGAACTTTTTCCTATTTGTAAATGCCAGTTTCTGTTAGCTGCCAGGCACCTGAGGCACTGCATAGTTGAAGGGATTATTGCACCGCTCAGGTAGTGGCAGCCATTTGTGGCAGCCATTTGTGGCTTGGACTGGTGCCTCAGTAGTTTGTCTGAAAGCTCTGTTAATTGCCAGTAATGCAAAGCTCATTTTATCATATTGCTTAATTAGAAACTTTTCTTCCTCTCTGTGTCATGCCAAGAGGATAGGAAAGGCTTTGAAAGAGAAGTTAGTCAAAATGTGTTGATCACTAGGAAGCATCAGAAAGCTGAATAAAGTCCCCTTGAATAACAAAAGGTAGACAGAACCTGAGGGTTGCATCTTCAGTAGCTACTGCTGCTCCTGAGATGTTTGATTTAGAAATGTAACATCAAAAATTCCTTAAATTGTTTTATATTCTCTCACTTCTGACAAAACTATTTCCAAGACAGCTAATGCTGTCACAAATTTAAAGGGTGGAGGGTTCCAACCTAAGAAATTATATTCTGTGATCGGATCTCTTCCTATTAGGTATTTTGGATTCAGACTTTATACTTGGGTTTGTCTCTACAATTTTACCATCAAGAAAGAAAGAGACTGATAAAATGCATTGGACCAAGTTGTAAAAAGGTTAATTAAATGTAAATAAGCATCCTGTACTGCAGTATCAGAGTCCAGGCTGAGGATGGGCAGCACTAGCAGCTTCCTAGCCTGACACTCATCATCACCCAGGGTTGATTAACTCTGGTAACCGCTGGCTGATCTCCATTGCAGGAAGTAGGATGAGCAGCTGCCATGTGCTGCGGCTAGTATGTGGGACAAGGAGGCAACTACTGCAAAGAGAGAAAGGCCACAAGGACCTGTGATGGCTGCTTCTCTCTGAGGGTGGCCACTTCAGTCGTGCACCACTCAGAGCACTGATAGGCTCATGTCACGTGTGGCAGACACCATTGCCTGGGGTGACATAAGCTGAAAGAAAAGCATCTTTCTGTTCCAGAGGAAAACAAAATCTCACCAGCTATTTCATTCAGAAAATTAATTTCTCCAGTCTCTTGGGTTTTTATTTTTTTTAACAAAGGATTCTTGTATCTCTGCACCACTCTGGAAATGTGTTGCATGCTCTTTAGTGGCCTCTGTTTTGCCAGGCAGTGCTAGGAGCCAAACTCTAGCTGGGAACTGACCTCTTAGGGTCTGAGGGCTTGTATAAAATGGTTGTGACTAAAGGTGGGCTCCAGCTTTCTCCTGGAAGCTTCATCCACCTGGCTATCATGCTAAGGAAGATACATAGCTTCAGGTAAGAGTCTGACACACAGCCCAGGAAGGGCACCAGGGCAACATACAGAGCACAGAATGACTGTTAAAAATCTGGTTTACTTTTAGTCCCATTTATCTATCCCATCTCCCTGTCCATTAGAATGGGCTCACTTGCATTCTTTCTGTGACCAAACCCATTGCCATGACCTCTCATTAGCAGAGATCTAAGTACAGTTTTATCCAAGACAACTCATGGATAAATGCTGGCTGGACTAGAGGAGAGTAAAGGTACATGGTCCTGCCATAGATCTCCTAGTCCTGACAGACTTGGGTGCTTAGGACCTCAGCACAGTAGGTGCTACTGAGCTTTGGCTCACCCAAAGGTTTGGGCAATGGTGATTCGAATGTGGGACTTGTGCCTAACTGGTGTGTCTGCCAAAGGTTTCAACTTTCTGTAATGGGAGACGTTATTGGTTGGGTTGAACTAGCCAAGAAAACAGTTGTGCTATTAGCTATTCCAAATCCAAGGCTGGCTATGTTAGCTTAAGCTTTACACTCTGACAGTGAGTGGTAATTCGCAGAAGTAATCTTCTACCAAAAGGAAGCAAGAATCCTCGTGTGAAGCAGTTCAGCTCTTTTCTCCCCAGATTGCTGGTAACCCCAGTTATTCAGTTTTCACACCACCACTCCTACCATGACTATTCATTCCTCTGTCACCACCTACCATCCTTCCTAGCCCCTCGCCTCACATTTTGCCCACAGTGGCTGTCTCTCTGTTACAGACGCCGCCTCGCAGACTCTGGGGCTCTCTAGCTGATGTTTATTCGCAGCTAGTCCCAGGCCCTGCACTCCTCTGCCTTGTTCTCAGTATCCATGGGAACATCCTCATTGTCCCACGGCTCAAAACAGGGATTCAGTGTCCACCTTCGCTTTAGAGATTCACTCCTCATCTGCTGCATGAGAGAGTGCCCTGCCTTCCTACACGATGCAGAGTTTGAGAATGGGCTTTTCTATGTTAATTCTGTATTCTTGTGTCCATCTTCTAAGCTGAAAAAGTCTTCCTTTGCCAGGATCTGAAAAGACAAGAGCTTTTTTTTCCTAAACCTTTGGCTGGCAGAAGTAAAGCCACTGAAGCAGTTTCCCAGCAGTTCCCCTCCTATGGCTGGCTACCCTTGTTTGCGTGTTTCCTCCCCGCTGCAGAACCACGTTCCCACACCAGGGTGCTGGGGCAGATGGTTCAAGAGCAAATACTGCCACTTCTGGAGAGTCTGGCTCATTGCTGCGCAGCTCCAGTAAGTGCTGCTCCCTAAGTCAAGTCTAAGGAAAGGTTTGTGGTGTACTGGGGCCGTTTTCCTCTTCATGAGCTTGGAAAGCTGAATGAAGGAGGGACACACTTGAAGCTCCTGCCCTTCCAGACACAACTTTTTAGTAACTCAGCACAGACATCAAGTCCTGGTCCTAGGAAACTGATGAATCCTTCCTGAGGACCGGTGCCTGCCTCTGCGGTACCTTCTACACATAAAGTCCAGCAGAATGGAGCAGCCCAAGCTTTCCAAGACTTGTATTCACTTGCTGTTTAGCAACAGGGGGGCAGCGCTTGTCTCACCCCTGTTGACACCAGGGAGGTTCATAAATCAGCTGCACAGTGATGGCACAGCCTTCCCGATGCTCATTATGCATCTCACTGCTGGAAGAAAGCACCACCTTTGGTGCCAAGTACATTAGGGAACATGCCTGAGCTTAAAAATGCTCCATGGGAGGGAATCACAACATTTCCAAAGCTTGGCCTCTTGCATCACAAAAGCAGAGCATGCTCCTCACCATGTCTCAGGGGATAACAAAAACCCAAGGCCAACAAACAAAGTAAGCAGCTTTCAAACAACAAAGCTGCCCTGGGTTTTGTATACAGTGTTTGTTGCCGCAATCTGGCCCAGAGTCACCATCTCGGATTTCCCTGCCAGAATGATGGAAATATAAATAGGGGCTATAAAGCCAAAGTATTTCCAGCTCATACATGCGAAGGATAGAAATTATAGTCTCTTAGCAGGGAAAATGTTCGAGGGTAGTGAGGTAATGGGACCTGGTTACAGAGCTCATTTCTCTGAAAAACTTTAATACAGCATGGAAATTTCTCCAATGTCCTTGATACAACCTCTGTTAAAGTATAAAATAATCCCTCGTTTCAGTGGAAAAGCCCCTTCCATGTATTTGAGAATGAACTGAGGAGCTCCATTTTAGGAACAGTTTCTTTCCAGCTGCTGTTTCCAGAGATTTCTGAATGGCCCTGAAGACACAGTGTCAGCAAAGAATGAAATCTGGCTGTTTGAAAGATAATCCCTTCCTGTTGGCTTACCTAGAAAGGGCCTCATTTCTCTGTGCATTTGATGAGAGCTGCTGCTGTTGAACCTTAGGAGTTCTAGCACCAGTCTTGCTAAAAAATATTCTGGAAGTCCACGCCATGACTCACATGAGGGGCTTTGCTCATTTGATTAATTACATTACCATGGCTGCCTTTTACTTGTTGACCCATAGCCATAAGAGCCTGTGATGTGCTGCGTATGTAGTAAACTGATTACAGGGGGAATGTATGTCAATGTATGGATGTGTACGACAGCTTTTTGAAATCCCTCATGATCTCCCCACCCACTCGGCATTGCTTCAACATCGAGTTCAATCATTAGGAAACAAACTTGCTCCCTCATCTGTGTCACACATTGCAATGAGCTTGCCAAATATGGCCAAGCTTTTAGAAAGAAGAGAATCCCCCCACCAGTGAATTTATGACCCTTGGCTCTACTTATGGCTTGTTCCTGTGCATGCCTGAGTGACGTGGAAGCTGCATCAAATCTCTTTGGCCTGTTTTATACACAGTCACACTTCCAGCTATGTTGGATTTTCCCTTTTTTAATGACTAGACGGTTTTGTTTGGTTTGTTACCTTCTAACGCAAGCAACCCATGACAACAGGCACAAAGAAGAGCAGGATGCATTAATGAAAAGGAGAAGGATAGAGAAGAAACAGCTGCTAACAGTGGGGTTAGAAGTGTTGCTGAGTGTTTGAAAGTAAAAGCATACTTGCCTCATCTCTTCCAGGTCCTTCAAGCCCGACTTTGTCCTGATCCGGCAGCATGCCTACAGCATGGCGCTGGGAGAAGACTTCCGCAGCCTCATCATCGGCCTCCAGTATGGTGGCATCCACACAGTCAACTCCCTGTATTCCATCTACAACTTTTGCAGCAAGCCCTGGGTGGTAAGTGGTGATCCAGCTCTACTTCATGCCAACACTACAAAGTAGATACGTGGTACCAATAAAGCACCAAACAGCTTCCAGTCTGTTTCATAGGAATTTGTTTCTTTAGGTTAAAACCACCATCTAAACAACCTTAGGAATCCAGCTGGCAACTCTTCAGGGGTGTGGGGGGGAACCATCAGCAGTGCTTCTTCATCAACCTCTAGTATTATCAAGGTGTTATTTCCTCACTGAGTAGGGCATTTCACCTGTCCCAGACTCTGATGTTTCACATCCAACAGTACAATAACACCTTTTTTTTTTACAATTTCTTGTAAGGCAGAGTAGATGAATAGAAATAGATTAATAATAGCAGATCAATAGTAGCACATTCTCTGTCCTGACAAAAGCACAGTAAATCTGCCTTAAAAGAAACATTAGCATTAATTATTTCGTAGAATATCAGAAATAGACTCTTTCTAGCATCTTTTATTAGAGGTACACTTGTGACTGAAATTATCCACTCCTTGCAGAAGTGTAACCTGTACTTCTCTTCCCATTTTTTTCTGGGTGGTGTGAGGAAATTAGCTGAGAAGAAAGGGAAGAAAATTAGAGAGGTGATTTCTTCAACAACTAGGTCTAGAAAAAAGGGAACACAGAATGACAAAGAACTCAGGAGAGGCACAAGGAAAGGGGAAAGCATGAAAAGTTTTCCAGCAGTTTCAGAAGGAAATACAAGATTATAAGTCTTGGTTCACTGAGCCTGTGTCCTGGATTCAGCTGATGTAGAGTTAATTTTCTTTATAGTAGCCAGCATGGACTGCTTTGAATTTGTGCCAAAACCAGTGTTGGCAATTCAGGGATGTTTTAATTACCCCTGAGCAGTGCTTACACAGAGCCAAGGCCTTTGCTGCTCCTCACACCACCCCACCAGCAACAGGGCTGGTGGTGTTCCAGCAGTTGCAGGAGGACAGAGCCAGGACAGCTGACCTCAACTGACCACAGCGATTTTCCATACCATATGTTGTCACACTCAGTATATAAATCTGGGGGAAACAGAGGAAGGGGAGGACACTCAGAGTTTTTCTTCCCAAGTAACCATTACATGGAGCCCTACTTTCCTGGAAATGACCAAACACCTGCCTAAAAAAAAAATATTATCATTGGTTTGTCTCAGCCCTAAATCAAAGCTTGTAATAAATATCCAGACCTGTTTAACAACCAGCTCTATGTCAGAAGAAACTGTAGGAGCAGGAAATCAAGTACACTAAGGCTGGCCATCATGAGTCACAGGAGGAAGGCTGGCCATCATAGCATCTACAGGAAGAAGTCAGACACTGATTACATTTTGTAGTCCACAGCTGGGTCTTCCAAGAAGCTTCATACCAAATTGCCCTTCCTGATCACTGACGCTCCTAGAATGGAAATTTCCTAGCATTGTTCTAGGTCCCAATCAGGGAACTACACACTGTATCGATGGGACTTTCCAATATTTCCCCCATGGAAAACTGTTACATAGTTTATAGGAATTCCCCATACTCATTGTATAATATAATTTGAGATGAGACTGAATGTTTATAGCAAGTGATAACAATCTTCCCTGATAACTAATTACATCTTTTTTGTTCTTTTTTTCTTTGGAATAAATATCCTGTTAGACTTCAGTGTGTTGACCGGTAGTTCAAATCCAGCCAAGGTCTGTTATGACTTGGATTTTTATTTCCATGACTATGGAAATAGTCATGGAAATAAAAAACATGTATGGTGTAATAGACATGGTCTTCTCCATTTTCACCTGGTTTATGACATTGAGGATTTTTTTTTTTTTTTGAGACCAAAAGCAGGGTCCTGCCTTTTCCAAAAAAACTGCAGTGCAGAAATGAGAGTGGTGATAAAAATCCCAATTTTCCATCCCTGTGAACTTTGATGATGCACATTGGCTTCAGTTCCCACTTGGATGACAAGGGTTGCTGGAGTCAGAAAGGGAAGGAAGAAAGGAATCAAGTATCGTGCTCAGCCTAACACTCTGCATTGTTTGCTATAGTAGGTTCTAGACACACAGCGTGTTGACCCCAGTGACCAGACAAAAGGCCTCCTCATTTACACTGTCTTTTGTTAAGGAAGACAGTCATGTGGTCTATTCCATCTAATTTTGGGGTTGAGCTGGCCAAAGTTTAGTTGACATTTTTCAGCTTGTGCCTTGTAATTATATTTCTCATAGTGTGTAGGGACCTTAAGATGTGACAGGCCTATTTTTAGGAACCTAAAATAAAACAAACTCAGCACATTAAAAAAATTTAAAAAAAAAAAAGGCAAAAGCAGGGCAGGCAAGGCAGTATGGGGAAATTTGTCTCTGCCAGTAACTTGGCTCTAGCTATTCTTGGTCCAGTTGTGCCATGCTTTCTCACAGGGGAGACAGCTGGCTCAGATAACCTTCCCAGAGGAGTCAAGGAAACCATTTGTAAATACTTAAAACAGGTTTGGAGAATGCCTCCTTTCCCTACTGCCCCCACCACCACCTCCCAACCCAAAGACCATGATGCCCTAAGGAATCTCAGAGCTCAGGTGGTATGTGAGCTGGTATTTGTCACCACTGACGTTTTATCAGGTTGAAGCTCAGGTAGAGATTGCACCAGGGTATTTGAGGACAGAAAGTTTCACTGGCAGCAGAATCAGAAATAAATTGATTTTGTGAGAGCTGTGAAATGAGAGATGGGGACAGCACTTCTATGCATGTTCCACTCTGATTGCAAAACAGGCATCTTGAAAAAAGGGATCTGCTTAACAAATATTACTGGAAACGTTTTGTACTCAGAAAAGCATTGAGATAGATGAAGAAATAAAATTAAATACCCCTGGGAAATGTGCTTTTCACTCTCCCTTTTTTTTTTTTCCAAAAATGGTTCCATTTCATAGAAATGTTTATGATTTTGTGGAGGGAGATGGAAGTGAGACTGTTTTTCCTTGGCTGTTTGCAACAGTGTTTTTTCTCATCAACTCTAATTACAATCATCTGAGTTTGGGCTTGAGTTCACTCAAACATGCAGCCCCCTTTTCTAATGGCATTTGCCAGTTTTCCAGTTCTGCTGTACATAAACTTCTTCAAAGGTTACAATTTGCATTAAACAATGGCATGGATGAAACAAGCATTTCTGAAAGAGAAACAGGCGTATTCTAGGGGGATCTCACACACAGAGAAACATCTAAGAAACCTAAGTTTCAAGATGATCCCAGAATTATTGATAAATAATGCTACCAGTGCCCTAAACACAGTGCTTCAAACACTAATATTCATTTTATTATATATAATATAGTTTTTATTATATATATTTATACAGTAGGAATAATGCTTATAGTACTCATATTACCTGTAGCAAATCCAGTAGGGCAACTTCTGCATCCATCAGACTGCAGGGAATATGAAGTCTTGAAGACAATCACATCATCCCCAGAGCCTAAGAGACTCCCAGACAAGCTGTTACTGTCAAGGGATATATGCTCCCTATGACCTAAACAATTTAAAAATACGCAATTTTTAAATTGTTTTTGCCAATTTCTCTTTGCCAATATCTCGCCCCTAACAATTACCCGGAAAAAAGGAGGGAACTGTCCCATGAGAGACAACACCAAAGTCAGACCTTTTTGCAGGCTTGGCCCATTGAGGACGTTCACAGATGGCTGAGTCCCTCATCTGTCCATCTGAAATATTTGGTAATTCAGCAACAGCCAAGAGCTGTATGCTTCAACAGGAAGGCTAAGGAACAAGTCAGGGCACTGTCAGCTGCACAGTTGTTCCAGTTATTTTGTTTCAGCTGATTTCCTAGGATAAACATGTCTCACCCCTATGCCACGCAGTGAGGAACGTGCTGCCCTCAGCCAGGGTGTTTTTCCTCCTCTCCCAGTCCCTGTCTCATTCTGTGTAACTTTTAGGCCCTGTTTGCTCACGTTGCTAGTCAAAACAGGGCTTTATTTTTCTTCTCTAGGATGTGCAGGGCTAGTGCAGGTAGTTAAAGAGAAGAAAGCTGTCCCCCTTCCCCAACATCAATATTCCCATTGCCAGCAATAATTACTCTGCACCGGGAGTTTTTCTCTTATCTGATAATGCGTGTGAGGTGAGGAGGGTGTTAGTTATGGATATGCTGCCTCTTGATGTTTTCTGGGTTTGCCTAATGCCACATTCTGACCTTCAAGATCAGCAAAAGGATTCTTTGCATTTTTACTGAAATCTGCTGGCAGCTGCTCCTTTAGAATGTGGCCTGGGACTGGCACACACCTCACAGCCTGAGTTTTTTACATATTGGATGCATATTTTTACATCCATACCATCCTTTAACTCCTAAAGGGAGCTCTTCTCCATGATCATGTGAAACATCAGGTTATACAGAAACGCTTTTGCTTAGACTTAGCCCAGTAACCAGTAAAGGAGCCTTCACATAGCTACTGACTAGAGGACATTCTCAGTAGCACTCTTTATCTGCTATGTAACCTTGGGGTTGCAATTCAGTACGTTTACTGGCTTCAGCTGCTGCTCAGAACATCTAAGGTTAGTCAGCTGACACTACTGATAAGAAAGAGGGTTCTCTTTCCCTTCCTTTGTCCCCTAGACATGTCTCCTCCCTTAATCTGTGTTAGCTTTATAGTGTTACCACCTGTCACACAGGTGACACAAAGGTCTCCTTCAGGATGAATGCATCCCTAGCTTTGATGGGGAACTTGAAGAAACTTTTCTGAAGGCCTTACCATGAGACTTGATCCAGACCAGAGGCTTTTATTAATTTAACTTGATTTTATCAAATTCCAGGGGACTTGGAAATTAGATTCACTTTCTAAATTACTTTACAAATAGAGCATCAATGGGAGTTCAGTCACATCCACCAGCTCAGCTGAAACAAGTCTCTTATCTGTGGGGCAATCATTTCATTCTCTTCACATCCATGAAAACAATCAAGCTACTTTATTCAGCTTTACATCCCTTCTGCAAGGCTGCCACTCTAACCCCTTCACCAACAGCACTGCCAGTGCAGCATTATCCATGGTAATAGGGCTGAATCTCTTCAGAGAGAAAGCAGAATGGCCAGAGGTATGATTGCAAAGGACCTACCTTACTCCTGCAATCCAGGTTTCTGGTACATAGACGTAGCTACCTTCTTATTATTCTCTTTGGTGTACCTTGCTTCACCAACATTTTCTGCCATAGTTATTAAGTTTCTCTCTTATAGTTCAGTGTTTTTCTCCAGCTGATGAAGGATAGATTGAACAGGGATGCTGCAGACAATGTACAGAATAGTCTGCTCGCTTCGCAGATGGCCAAAGAGACTGAACAGAACAGAAATCAGGACTCAGTCCTACCATGGAGCGTTTTGTGTCTGGCTGGGCGCAACCCCAAATAATAAACAATTTATACACACCGTATGATAGTGGTGATAATGGTGAAGTTCATGCTGACAGGCTGGGACAATAGCAAATGTTTGCCGTGTGCGTGAAATAGCAGCACTGTTGCTTTCCCTGTTGATGATTGCATACTGCTTGCTCCAGATACCATCCTCACAGGCTGGCACTTTCCCCACACCTCACTGGCTGATGCAGCAGGGGTAGCAGATGATTTCCCCTTTCTACCACGCAAAGAGTGGGGGACGGGGGCTGTTGAGACACCCTTGGTTGTTAATAAATAGTTATGATTGCTGGTGGGCTCATGCTTCCTTGGTCTAACACTCAAACTAGGTAGCACAGGCAATTCCCTCTAGTCATCTCTGTCCCTTAGCAATTCTCCTCTTGAGCATGACAGGTAAATGTGCCAGACTTTGATTTGGCTGTGGGGCAGGGATCCAAGGGAGATCTCTGATTTATTTTGTCTTTGCTCAGGAGTGGTGGTGCTGATTTCCTGCCTCGTCACTCCTCTGAGCCCTTTCCTCTACAAAGAAGGGCTCTTTCATCTCCACCCTCTCCCCAGCCACATTTGGAAAGCAAAGCTTGCTTGTAGCAGTCCGTAACTGAACCCAAACTGATCCCCTCCTGGCTCTGGAAATGCTTCCCTGTTCTCTTTAGTCCAAGATTTGTGTACACAGACTGGTTTGGCCCTGGGTAAATACAGCAACTTCACATTTTCTTGCTCTCAGGTCAAGAAAGTGAGGTGGGAAAGGCATACTAAACATGTTTCTCTTACCTCCTTCACCAGTATCAGAACTTTTTGCAAGCACTTACCTGCTATACAATAAGCCACTGACATCTACTGTGTCTGTTTTTCTGTTCCCTCCCCCACCCCATCCCAAGTTCTCTCAGCTCATTAAAATCTTCAACTCACTGGGTCCTGAGAAGTTCCCTCTTGTGGAGCAAACGTTCTTCCCAAGCCATAAACAGATGGTGAGTACCTTTGTTTTTTTCTGACTATAGGGTAGATGGGAGAGAAGCAACACATGTGAGTTGGGCACGAGGGATGGTGGTAGAAATAGTGGGAAGAGTCTCACTTTTTATTTCCAGAGAACTGCTAGCTGAAAGCAATACGCAAAAAGCAATGCTCAGAAACCTCTTCCCCTTCTTGCCCAGCCCTCCCCCAATTATGTATGAACCCAGAAAATAATGAATTATTAGGGTCAACACTGAAACGAAAATCCATTGTAAAAACTAACCAACAAAAACCCATCTCTCAGAGAAAGGAATCACTTTATTCAGATTAGTGGATTTTTTTCCCCTCCTGGAATTGTTTTGAATGTGTTGATGATTTGGGACTGTAAGAGATGTTTGCTTGGACTGTCATGGGGTTGCCATCCATGAAACATTTATCAACCTGCCTGGGTACGCAAAGCAAATGAGTTCTTTTAAAAGCATTTGTTTCAGTTGGTAATGTTTCCTCTGCCGAGTGGCTCTGGGGTCTACTCTTCCTGTCACCACTAAACACTCAGTGCCCTGTGTGGCTACTGGGCACTGTATCAAACTTAGGGCACCTCCCAAAGAGATCTGCCTGTAGTCCTGGAGAACATGGACAAGCAACTGGCTTCATTTGACACTGTCCGTGCCTCTTATTTTCCCTGGGTTAAAAGGCTGAGTGGTCTTTCATGAGTTTTTGCTCCCAATTTAGATCCATTAGTGGCCCTTTTTACCTGGCTGAGGTTTTGATGAGACCCTGTGTGAGCAATGACCCCCTCCCCCCTTCATGAGCCACTGGCTGGTTGAGCTTATTTCCCACACTTGATTGTGGATTTGAGCAGCATTGGCAGCCTGAAGATTAGGGTTGTTGAGATGTCAAGTTAGAGCTCCGGAACATTCAAACCTCTCTTTTCTCACACACTTGTTGCAACACTGTGGGGCAACCATAATGCATAATAGGGTGTAGGTACCAAATGATGGACATGGGCACTAAAATGTAAAAGGAACAATTTGAGATTCTTGTGAAAAATCCCACCAGTGCTTGTTAAGGTACCTGAATACCTTAAAATGTCAGTCCATCATCTCTCTGTTCCAATACGAGATTCTCTACCTCTGCTGTATGGACAACAGCACTTCCGTATTTCACAGGCACGTCATCAAGGTAAGTGCTGCCATAAGTGCTGTCATGAGTGCTGTGAGGGACACAAGTAACGCGGTGGTGAGAGCTGTACTGTCATTTACAACAGAAAGAATTGTATTGTCCTTAAACACGATGTGATAGTTTGTTGCAGACTTTTAAGATTAATTAGTTGATAAACCATGTTGCATTTAATTCCCACTCATTTACAAAGAGAGTTTTGTGATACGTGTCATCGTGAGTCAGACCATCACTTCAGGAATGATATTTTTTGAAGACTTGGTTAAGGTTTTCTTTGTAAATACATTAGCTAGCTCTTTTCACGTTATTTTTATGTCTGGAAATCAGATTCTTGATTCCTAAATGCATTTGTTACCAGCATAGTTTATCAGAGCCCTGATCACAATTCCACATATTTGTCATCTTTATAACTGATCCCCTACTTAGAGATGCATTACTTAACTCCAAAACAACGCAAGAAGCTTTTTTAATTGCAGATAATCACATCTGAACACAAACACTATTGCTGACATGCAAGCTTGAGTAACCTGGTTTAAATCAGTCACTCTCCAAACATTAACACAAGCAATAATCCAGCCCTTTCCAGTTGGGGGGTCTGCCTCACAGAACGAGCCTACAGAACTTCTCAAGATATTTTTGGGGCACATCTTTACAGTACGCTGGGCTGCAAGAGGCTGAGCGGGCAAGTGCTTACACCAAGCGGACCCCATTGCGGTCATCACGCCACCGAGTACCTGTGAAAGTTGCTTGCCCACTGCGCACCAGCTTCTCCATGTGTGAGACAGGAATAAAAGGATTCCTCTCTCCCGTTCTTTTCCTTCCCCTTTCCTGGAGGCATTTTCAAGCCGTTCGAGTTAGCACTCATAAAATACACTGTGGTCCTTTGATGGCTGACCCCCTGCAAGTGTTTATAAGCAGTGTACAGTTTTACCTCTTCACAATATGATATGCTTTAAGCAATCAAGTTCTCACATTAGAGATCCCCATCCTTCTACATCCAACACTTTCCAAAGCTTACTTTCTAAACTTCTGGATTAAATGTAAAACAGATCTAAAAACCTGTTTTGTTCTTTCATCCATGTAGAGAGTAGAGAGTTTCCTAAAGTAAAAGTGAGACAAAAGCAATTTCTAACAGTGGGCCCATTTTTGTGAGCATTTTAATTTAGTTGAATTTAACTTCTGAAGCTTCCTTCTCATGACATCAGGGCATTTTTAACCAGCTTTAAAACAGTAAACCTGAAGAGAGGACACAAGGCTCTGATATTTCACAGCAGGAAAGATCCAAATGATGAATCTCTCTTACCTTTCTACCGGCATCTGCCTTTCGACCCTCCCCCCACCCCCCCGGTGGTGGCTTTCCTGGAAATAAGAACAAACTGGCACCTGCTAGGGCTTTCTGAGGCCTACTGGTGACAGCCACAGCCTTGCTCTGTAGTGACCCCCTATGGCCAGTTCACAAGTGGGACACTCGCTTCAAAGGGGGTTTCTTGCTTTTCCTGGGTGAAGGGAAGGAAATTAATAAATCCATTTGCAAATCCATTTGTGTACATTTGAAGTGGACAGAAACCAATATAAGTGAAGCAGAGACAGAATGTCTGTGATAGAAATAAAACGACTTTACTGTTTAGAATAAAAGGACACTATAAAAAGTGAACATTATGCAACATTACCTTAAAAGACAATATACATTCACTGAATATAAAATTTATAAATAACATGGAGGAAAACTGTAAACAGTGCTAGAAAATTTAGCAACAAATACATTCCTTCTGAACAAGATTTTTCACACGGGTTTGGTTCCCTCCCCACGTTTCCATGACTATCAGGAACAGCAGAGTGGCTCTGTGAAGGAAGGACAGTGTCAGAGAGAAGGAGAAGCCAGTACAGGCAAAGCAGCAGCAGATGTTTAGTGGATTTTTAAGATTTGTCTCAAGACTGGTAGCCCCAAAAGCCATTTATTGTAAAAAAAAAAAAAAGACCAGAAAATTTTGCAGTTCCCTAAACCTTGTTCTGCCCTTTTAAGCCATAAAATACTTTGTAAGTGAAATATACTTTCAGAGACATCTAAGAGAGTGGAAACTTTTTCCCATGGAGGCCTTTACTTCAAACAGTCTTTACTGCAAAAAACACAACAGTATATTCCCATCACCGGGAGGGAGCATTTTCCAGCCAAGTATGATAAGGATAAGGTGATAAATTTCAGTTTTAAAACAGTCCTACCTAAAGGACCACGTAACACTTTCATTCATAGGAGGCCTAGACATAAAATGGCAGGTTTGTCCTATACAGGGGAGGGGGGAGCCTCCTGCAAGAGGATTTTATGCAAGGTACTGCATGCACAGATCTCCTCCTTCTCTCTACCATTGACAGTGCCTCTTTAACCTTAGGTTATGGGGTGAAGTGAGGAGCACGTCAGAGGTGACAGGAAGATACCTGAAAGCCACTGTATGCCCAACTGCCTAACATTTTGGAAAGAACTTCACACCTGCCTCCTCACATCTCCATGCCTGGTGTTCCCACGTTTCGCATCGCCTGGTGTAATGGGGGAGAGACTTGTCCATTGTCAGGCAGAAGTGGCTTAGCGAGGCAGAAGAAAAGGGAGAGCAGATAGAATGGAAGAACTCTTTGAGTCTGGTTTAGAGTCTGTTCAATCATTCAATGGCTCCCTTCAAGGGAGCCTTCAGTCAGGTTTGCAATGCAAGCAAGGTCCATAATGCTAAAGCTTAGCCCAAGAAATACATGTCCCTGATAGCATGCATTAAGAAGCCTCCCAAAAGAAATGTATTTTTACTGGATTATTCCCCCTCCTTTTGGCTCCACATTTTAAAAGCCTTAACAACTGTTTCTTTGCACAGCAAGGGGAAAGATTTGCTACCAAACCCCCACCCCTGTCAGTCTAGCTGTCTGCATCTCAGAAATATTTTACTGTCTGCAATATAAAATGGGAATATGCTTCATTTTCTGGTAATGCATCTGTTTGTTGTTTACAAATCACATACCTACATTATATCCTACTTAGGGACACAAGTCCTCATAGCATTAGAATGCAAATATTTTCACAATAATTTGAGTGCAATACTGTGATGTCTCAGCTAGCTAAATGAATCAGTGACAAGTAAAATATGCAGAGCTGCAGTTTAATGGCAATTCAAATCAACACTTCATTGCATCGAGGGGCTTTTTCATTTAGCCTTCCAAAGCCGTGAAAAGTGGCTGCAGCTCAAAGAGATGTCAGCTTTGCAAAGTCACCTTGAGCATGAGGAGGGCCATCTCCAGCGATTCTGACGCTACACGATGCAGTGAGGGTGGCAAGGCCAGCTCCACTCTGCCCTCCGTGACCTTCAGAGATTTTGTCAGCCGTCCCCAGCTCTAACAGAGATTGTCCCACTGTGTCCAAAGCCCAACCCCATACTCTGCCAAATGGGGCAACATTCTGACCCACCAGCTGATCCTGTGATGGGTGCTGTAAAGCACCCTACTCTCCCTCTCATCTCCAACCCGTAATTTAGGAGTAGTCACAGGGAAGAGGACTTATGAAAGTGTTCCGAGCCTGACTCACAGGACAATCCGACAGACTTTCAATGTGTTTTGTGCCGCATTGCCATTCAGAGCTGCTGAACAACAACTACATAGCAGACCATGGCACCTCTTACATCAACTCTTTGAAAATGCCCTTTAAAGTTCATGTTAAAAATGAAGCTATGTGCTTTTTGCTCCAACAATTGACCTAGTAAATGGGGCATTTCAAGAGATGTATGTCTGGCACAGCTCTGGTAGCACACAAGGAACATAAAAACTCGTCAGGGCACATCTCAGACACCCTCTCCATTCAGCAAAGAGGTCCCAACAACTCTCCAGCAACTGAGGTCACTGACAGTAAAATGATGTATTGCCCCAGGCTGGAATCACCACAACACATTTTTCTGCTGGTGGCAGCTCTGCTTTTTAAGTGGAATGAACTGAAGATATATGGAAACTTAAGATAAATAATCATAATAATACAAAAATGAAGTTAAGCATAATCCTCTCCCTGCCCAAGCCCTCCCCATCCAAACCTCAGTCACCCATTTTATCAGCACCCCTTCTTCACCATCATTAAAACTTAAAATACTTTTATTTGATAAGAAAATTATATTATAGTTTTCTTAATAAAAAACAAAATAGAACGAAAAAACTTCTCCAGTCAACAGCAAAGCACAAGACAGTAAGGCTCCTCCTCCCACATCACTGCAGGACATAGTATGAACACATGCACAGAGCTATGCTTAACAGTGCCTAGAGGGCTCTTGACACAGAAGGAATCTTCTGGGCAGCTGAAATTTTATGATCCCAGCCAGAACTTCTTAGAGGAACACTCTTCCTCACCTAGCCCCCACACACACTTCCTTTCACTATATAAACAAGAGCAGCTAGTGTAGCTGCAGAGGAAGCGTGGTGCGAGGTACAGAGGAAACAATGACTGTAGCCACTACTGCAGGTACACTGGAGCTTCAATATCTTAAAAACAACTCACTGACTCGGAATGTCAATATTTCTGTCTTTAAAACACAATCAAACCATTCTTTTGTTTATAACACCAAAAAAATATTCCACGTCCGGTCAAAAATAGCTTATGTCATTATGTGTATATACATCTTAGTTCAGCAAAACACTATTTTGGCAATAGATTTGTTTTATAGTAAGAGCTCTAGCAAGTCTCCCCTTTCCCTCTTCCATGTGATTGATTTGCAGTTGGTGGTTTTGCATCTGTTTGGTTTCAGGTGTTCAGAAGCTGGTTTTGCTGCTGAAGCTAAGCTGCAAAAATTTCAGGGGCCAAAGCCGCTCAGAACAGGATGGCACAGCACTTGTCTGCTGTAGGTGGATTTACCTCCCTGAACACAGGGGAATGGGGTTTTTGTTTTTTAAACAACAAAAATACAAAATACTCTTTTGTTCTGGGAAAAGCCAGAACTTCAGATGTGCTGTTGCATTCACACTGTGACTGAATTCATTAGGATAATCAGTCAACAATGCTTTTACCAGATGATGTGGTCATACACACCAGGTGAATTCTCCCACTGTTGGAGTCAATCACATTGCTGGTCTCTCCCAGAGAGGAGGATTTCTTTTGGATGTCATGTTTCCCAGAGTTTAGGCTGGGTTTCTTTTCAGTTTGTTTCATTTGCCAATCTGATTAATGAAACCTGTTTTCTTTCAAATAAATTTCTCTACATATTTTTCAGCACTTAGTGCATAAGAAGGGGTGACGGGAAGCCATCGCATAGAAGAATACAGTGCCAAATCGGCATAGTTTTTAGATTTTTGTTTTCCTAAAAAAATAGAGATTATATTGCTACAGCTAAAGATACATGTAAGAGAGCAAGAGCTCTATCTTTTCTATTTTTATTTTATTTTTTTCTGTTTTTTTTCCCCCTCCCATTTTTCCCTCTGGTGTGCAAAAGTAAGCTCCCAAATGTCATCTGATCAAAATCAGTGGTATCAAAAAATGGAAAAGGTGATTACAAATTCAGTAAGGTAGCACAGACTTTTTTCTTTACTTTCCTTTTTTTTTTCTTTTTTAAGTGTTCGAAGTGCTAAAATTTGCATGAAAACAGGCACTAATTTCAGCCACAAGTAAGGGAGAGGGGAGATAAGGAAAGGACAGTATGCTCAGGGATCTGTGGCATTGATTATCGTTTTATCTGGAGGCGCCCATCCTCTGTACCAGCTGCAGTAACCTTCCACTCTCTGGATGCAGGCATAGTGCTTCGCTTGGTATCCTGAGTGGCCGAAGTTGGAGAGCATGTCTGTCCAAATACACTCATTCTTGGAGGTGGCAAAGCAGGGCAGATAGTAGCAGGGCCTAATCTGCAATTATGAAGAGTAATCAGGTTGAGGATACATAGAAAAACAACATTATATAACATGTCTTTTTTTACCAGAGACAAGGGATTCAAAATTCCACTCCCTCAAACCTTGCTTACTAACCCAAAATTCAGCCTCAGTTCAGGAAGCACATAAGCACGTGCTCAGCTTCATAAACATAAGTAATTCCAGAGTCAAAGGAGCTTTTCAGGTGCAGGAAAGTTGAGTTCATGTCTATATTTTTTCAGGCCTGGGGCCATGAACAAAAATCTTGATGCCAGTGCCAGGTTGTGAGGTTTTAAGCACTCAAAATGTTTACACGGAATAAAGAAAAGCTGGACATATCTTGCGAAGCCTCTGGTACCTGATTTCATTCACCTGCAAATGATCCCGCGTGGATTCTGAAACCCTAATAAACTCTAACACAGCATTAAAAGGCACAGACTTTGCATTCTTATGACTGTCTCTTCTCTGGTCTCAACACTAAAGCTGAGCTTTACTTTTTTTCCTGTAAAAAATGTTTTTTGTCCATTTCTCTTCCTGGCTGTTCACTGGGGGAAACAGAATTTTAGGATTTGAATGTCTTAATGCCACCTAATTACAGATGCACATACCTTGCACCCACAGCCCAGATGATAACGATGATTCAGTCCTTTGCGCTGGGAAAGAGTCAGACGGTCCCACTTCTCATACCAGTTGCACAGGCCAGTGTAAACCTTCCCTTCATACACGCGTCCTTGAAAGCATAGACATGGTCACAAGTTAGCAATTCTCAGCTCAAGCACTTTTCTCGTTTCCTGAGGTGGCTAATGCTCTCAATGTGTTTGGCTTCAGCCACTGCTCAGTGCTTTTTAACTGACACCTTCACTAGAAACAAGACTTGGCAACTCTCACATCTCTATGAGACCTCCTGCATATCCCCCCCTCCCCCACCAATGCAGCAGCCTGCATTTCTCCAGCTCATTCAAAAAGAGATCTTCTATTTCTGGAGCAGCCAAGTAGCAACCAGTTCCCTGTGACAGACATGCAACTTCAGGTATGAATTGACAGCTATGGGCTCTTATGCAGCATATCTGCAGCAGCATGGCTGGGTATAAGAGATACTTTAGGAAAAAGAGGGAAACCTAGAGAGTGAAATAGTGAAATGACTCTTGGCATCACAGAACACCAGAATACTGTTGGCCATTTTAACGCTTGGGAAGCTCTGTACAGAGCTGTCGATAGAGTTGCCCCTGTCCGTAGGAGGTGTATGTATAGAACAGAGAGGTTCTGATTATGAAGTACATTGTCCTTTACCCGTAATCAGATATTGGTACTTGTTGACCTCCAGCTTGACTCCGCAAAGACTCTCGGAGGCTTCTGTGTAGATGTACTGAACATGTGGCATTATCTGGAAGCCCCTGTACATCTACAGAAAGAATAAAAATGCTTTAAGACATCTTCAGGTCACAACTTTTCACTTGGATTCTTCACAATCTATGTTCCCGCCTGTGGTGGCAAGCAGTGAACTTTTAACGTTTACAGGGTGACAGACAAACAGTGCTAGCTGGACCCTGACAGAAGTCTCCCCACCAGATATACTGGTAAAGCAGAATACCCACCTGCTAATTGCCATTGCAATTCAGCACAGGGACCACTTTTCCCCACTCACATTAGTTCCAGTGGCACTGAGTAAGCAAAGCGCCAACACTGAAAGCTCTGCCAACATCCTGAACAATTTTTTCCCTTATATAGTTCATAATTAGGGAGAAATCAAATTAGTTCAAGTTTGGAATCTTTTTCCTTCACGTGATATAAACAATTTCTTCTCAACTAAGGGATTTCTCTTTTAAACAATGACCCTATTTTCCACTGCTGTTGCTGTAAGAGTTTCAAACCTTTGGCGCTTGATCTGAGTCATCAAGCCAGACACCTCCTTCTCAAACACCAAGCATATGCAACTCCTGCTGACCTCAGCAAGGATTTAATGCTTCTCCAGCTAAATGAATGCAGAAATAGTATTCTACCTCGTCTCCTAAAATTAAACTGGTACTGATTGGTGCCATAAAGAAAATATCACACATACATAATTCCTCTACACTCCTCCTTTCGTTCAGATATGCTGGCAGATGGATTCAGTCAGAAATTAGTGTGTGTCCCTTTCTGACCTGCTAAGATTTAGGGAAATTGATGCCCACTTGTCAGTAGCATAAGGAAGTCTGTGTGTAGCAATGAAACAACTACGGATGTGCTGCCACTGGTACACTGCACCAAATAAAACATACCCTATTGTTGAAACATTGAGGATGACTTTCCTGAAAATTTTACGTTTAAAATTCGGTTATCTTTTCAAAGTATTCTGTCTCTCATTTTTCTCCATCAACTGTATGAATGACCAACATTTAAAAGTTAAAGGTAAAAGAGTGAGTCCCAGTTACATTGCATTTTTCTGTCCTATCCTTTTCTCTGTCAGCTTCATTGACAGTGAGCACATTCACTTTAACTGTAAATATTAAAGTGAAGACAAAAAAAAGTCCCCAAGATCCCAGAGTTATAGATATTTGCTCCAATGCCACCAAAGCTGTGGTATTCTCCTCCAGGCTGTATTCTATTATTTTAAGTCTCCTTTTATCCAAGGATACTCCAGTATTGTCCCACCTCCTCTAAATCAACAAACCTTTTCCATTCAAAAAGTGTGTTAATGGATTTTACACTAGGCTCAGATACTGCATGTAAAAAAACTGCTACTAATTCTGCTATGCTGAGAGCTCAAACTATTTTCTAAGCATCTACAGAGTATCTGCCAGGCTTCTTTTCTCCTTAGTTGTATCACCTCAAACAGCATAATCTTGTAAAACTATCACAATTCAGTAACAGCCCTGCTGTATACAGTAAAAGACATGCCAAAGGGCTTGCATTTTCCAGCATTCTTTCTACACATCCAGAAAATATGCAAAGAAAGCATTAAAAAAAATAAATCATCATACTGTATCAACAAAAGCTCCCAGATCCTGTTTGGAATACACCATTGTGTCCTTAAGTATTTCAATGAATATGGGAAAACCAAACCTTGCTTTATCTCTACCTTATCCCCGCAATTTTCTTGGTTTGGGATGATATAATCGGATTTTCCAATTATGCTCAAGATATCTGGAGATCTGGGTTCTGGCACAAGCATCCTGTCTGTACTTGGATGAGTTATTTAGCACTGAGCACACTTTCTTTCCTCATCTGCAGAGCCGCTCTGCCTTTCTTCCCAAGAGTACTACACACAGAAAAAAGATGATGTGTTCAGACCCCATGCTAGGGAGTGTCACAGCAAGAAGCTATGATAACAGTATCTAAGCAGATAAAGCTGACCTAAGATAACAGCTGGGGCTGCCCAGTCTCTGCAGGCAGTGTGCTATCTGCACTGCAGAGAGCTGTACGCTGTGGATGTGTGGTACAAGTGACCTGTCACTCACAGTGCTAGGCACTAAGTAGTGCTAGGCTAATTAAACATCTCTGCTACAAAGTCCGCACAAGCACACTTTGAGCCCGCTCTCCCCTAGCAGAAAGGGCTACAAGCAAGACTAATTGTCCCTCTGAGAAGATGCTCAGGTGTCCTTACTACAGGACCCTGACTGTTGTCAATCCTTGCATCTCCTGCACCACCTAGGTCAACATGACAGCCTATGAAGTCACTAGTGATACTGAACCTCAGTTTGGTTTTCTGCTCCTGGACCTAATGTCCTGTTTGCATTACTGTCAGGGACACCGCTGTCAGGACACATGCTCACTCTCTCAAAAAGCACTTCAGCTCACCCCTCAGTGACCCTCATCAATGCTAGCAACTGTCACACTAATTGACCCAGTGTTGGGGGCAGACAGCCTGCCTCATTCTCTGATGTCTAAAGAAAATTCACCATGACCTTGGTTCTCAAGGGAGAAAAAAGAAAATTCAGCAAGGAGGAATATTCTACAGATGTCCTCTTTCGAAACAAATAAAACAATACCTTGAGTATTATTTTTAGCTACACAAAATACCCTGAAAATGCTATTAGACCAGTCAGAATAAAACCAAACCTAAAGCTAGCCTCTATCCTAAATGCTACCCTTTGAGTCCTCCTGCTGCCACAAATGTGTATTTCTGGAAGCATAATGACAGGGAACAAAGTATTAGCAAGCATCACATGGTGGTGTCTGCTAGTGCTGCTCTATTTATAGCTGTGTCAGCATTCCCCTTAGCAGCCGCCATACTGCCTCAGAAACATGCATGCAAATCCTGCAGTGGTTCCTGCTGCATGATTACATTCACCCTGTGATATGACGTTCCTCCTTCTATCCCTTCCCATGTGAGGCTACACTAGATACCGTGGTTTGAAGCCATCTTGCCTAACCTTCAGCTACATAAAATTTAGGTGCTTCATATGAATTAGGCATCCTCCCTCAACAAACATAAAGGATGAGTACCTCCAGAACAAATCAACGCATCCTAAAATAGCTGTCTGCAACTGGTGGGCTGCATCACACTTTGGTGGCTCCCCACCGATAATCAAGAGAGCAGAAAAGACTCAACACCCCATTGTAGTCCATCTAAAATTAAACTAATTTAATGCCACACCACTTCTTTCTTCTTGGGGCTATCACATTTCACCCCTCAGACTCATTTTACAGGTTAGCGACAAACCAAGGAAAGCCTCTTCCTCTGGCAGCCTGTGCAGAGTGCTGCCATGGTCAACCGGGACTGTCTGTGAACATGGAGTAGAAATATCTTATCTCCTCATTTCCTTTGCAGTTTCCTTGAATAGGTTTGGGTCATTCTCAGAATGCACTACGGCATCACACAACACACAGGGGGCAGATCAACCTTGTGCAGATTTCTGACACGTGATCTTGAAATATTCTTAAATTATTTGAGAAAGCGGTGTGGTAGGGAGCAAGGAGGAGGTTGCTTGAAAAAAAAAAAACATAGAAGCTGTTCAGACCAGCAAACCCAAATGCTAGAAAGCCTGGTACCGTTCGTTCTGTGCCTCTGGGCTGATCCCATGCTCCAGTCTAGGCCCCTGGCTGGTTTAGTTGTGAAATTCAGCAATGAGTTGAACTCATTGTGTTCAGTGGGGTTCAACTTGGGGTGTTAGTGAGGGCAAGAATCAGCCACAGCAAACTCAGGGAAACCATGAAAGAAACACAAAGATTGTTTGTTGCCTTTTAAGGCTCTCAATTCCTTTCACAGGCAAATCAATACACACTAACAGACTAAATGGCTTGTTTATTTTTCATCTGCAGGTGCAGATGGGTTTCTAGGTGGCCAAAAAACACTGACATGCTAGTTTTATCTTCAGAATTGTTCCCATGCAGCTGTGCAGAGCCATAGGCATCCTTAGTTTTCTTTTCAGCAGGAGGACAGTCAGCTTTCACTGGGGCAAGCAAGGGAGAGATTTGCTGTGTCATTCTAAGCTCCCCAACTGTATGGAGCTGAATCTCTCTTTATACTGAAGTCTCTAAGTTCAGCAGAAGACAGCAGGGTTTCAAAGAAGACACTTGGTTCATTGGTTGGTAGGTTTGTTTACCGAGAACTACGTCCTCCGGACATTCCAGTTCTTCTGAGCACTTGGACTGCTTCAGGTTCCTTCCTGCCAAATGTGCAATGCAACATCTCACAAGCCCACCACCTATGTAGCAGGCATAGAGGCAGTCTGACCAACAAGGATTTCTCCTTTAAAAGCACTCTTGATTTTGTTGGCTATGTAACTTCCTAACAAAGGGATCTGCTCCTGCAAAAAGGCAACTGTTCTCCCACAGTCTCAGCATGAGGACATTGCAGATTACTTCAGTATGTGCTGTATCCACCCTGGCTGTAAGCACCCTGTGCTGCAGAATAACCCAATGAAAACAGTCAGGACAAGTGCAGGCGTATTATTTAAAGGTTGATCCAATGGTGTCAATGGACAGTAGAGTCTCTGCTGCTCCACTCCACATGCTCACCTTGTCTAGGCTTATGCTCCTCCCCATGGCAGCCTTTTCTGTTCATAGTAGGGACCCTTTTGCAGGCTCCTAGGTCAGAAGATGGATGCTTACTGCTGTTCCAGAAATCTCTGACACTGCATCTCACTGGCTGACAGTGGGCGAGGCTGCATCATTAAATTAGGAGATGCTAGTGTTATGGTTGGTAAAGGCTAGTAGTTAATTTGGGGACTTCTATTATTGTAGATCACCACTGGACCCTGTTCATGGTCACATGTTAAACAGGAAGCACCAACTCTTGCAACTGAGTGAGAGAAAAAATAGAGGTCCTGGACAGACCAGGATGAAATTGGAAGAAAGTTGATCAAGCCATTGCAGCATGTGGATGTTGAGTAGCTTTGTGAAGTGGGGTACACTTGCTGAGCTGGAGAGTGACAAAACTGGACAAGAGCAGCATGGTGCTGTAACTCTGATGAGGCCAGAGACAGCCATTTAAAAAAGAAAAAAGTTACAGTGTTGTCTCACCGATGCCAGAAAAACCAGCTGTCTTTTTTACAAATACAATTTAATCAACAATTATGTATTTCCTTTGGAATCCTAAAAATAATTTCTTAAGATTAAGGAAATCAGTAAATCCAGCACACCTCATGCCCTCTTGCTCCAAGTGAAGCTTTCCACTCTACTGGAAGAGCGTGCCAGGACCAGATTTGGCCATGTGTGGGGTTTTGCGACAGCTTATTAAATAGGCTTTGCGTCTCCTCCTCCCAGCTTTCGTGCTTAGCTATAAATTGCCTTATAAAGAGAGTTACTGTTATGAGACAGGCAAGTGACTGTTTTTTTCTGAACCTTTACTTTGTCTAATATGTTTCAGATTTCTGTGGTCTCTGCCAAGCTTTTCCATTCTCTCTCTCTCTTTTTTTTTTGAGACATAAACCAGTCTCATGACTGGAATGGCATAGCCAAGAAAAACAATCTACGGATGATTTTTAGCATTACATAACAAGGGGTCAGTTTAAGAAAAAAAAAAAAAAGCCCAAAGCAGCAGGTTGAGGGCAGTTTGTGCAACAGAATTAAGAGGTCTAAAGAAAAGAACTAGAGAAACCAAGCCACTGGTATAGGAGATCTACCTCTTTTCATCTTGGAGTCAATACTTTATGGCTCTTCTGATGATATTTGAAAGCTACAGCATTTAGTTCAGCTTTACATAAGGGTTTCACTACACAAGCTTCATTTGTTCTGTAGATGGGATACAATGCCATGGTTCTAACTGGTTGCCACAAAGAGTGCAAGGAAAGAAGAGATTAAAGACCACTCTCCCCCTAACACCACCACATCTTGAATTTAATGGAAGTGCTGCATGGAAATGCTTGCATTTCCACAGTCTAACACTGTATATGTTGAACACAAACAGGACTCCAATATCTAGAGAAGCCCATCTCTGGAATCCTTTATGACCAGAAAATTTAAAAATAAACGTAGAATTCAGGTATTCAGCATTATATGCCAGTAATGACCTCTTCCTGCTCCTTTACCTTCTCCAGGCAAATTTATACCAATTACTGATTACCACCCATTCTTCCTAACCAATACAAAAAGCTGAGGTGCTATTAATTAAGTATGCAAACTCTGTTTGTTATTACCTGTTAATTAGAACCAGTATCACATCTACAAGCCTATGTGAACTGTCTACAAACATACCTTCATCTGCTTAACTGTGTATCGCATCGTTCCAAATGGCCCATCTTTCATGAGCTTCTTCCCCACGACTTTAGCTCGGATCACTGTCATAAGAGAGGAAAAACACAACAAATTATAAACAACTTATGTAACAGTTAGTCTAGACCCTCAATTTCAAAAAGAAGCCTGTTAAATAAATTATTCTATAAAATAAAACTGCAGGCCAACATTCCTCTCAATTTATTACAAATCTTACAACGAAGGTATGTAGAATGGGATGGCAAAGCAAGATATTTATTTACAGGAAATCCAGTTCCGTGTGAAGAATAAGATCAAGCATTATTTATGTTGAAATCCCACTGAAATCTACAAAGCCAACTATAGCTGGTGCTGAGATAGGTTAAAAACTTTCCACTCATCAACTAGGATGCAGTTTGTAATTAATGCCAACTGTAAACATATAAAACAATGTTCAACAAGATACTACTTTTTTTCTTTGCACGCCCAAGGCACTGCTACCCAATAGTGACAACAGTACAGTACAGCACATTGCAATACCCCATATCTGGGGGCTACACTTCAGCTCCCACTTTTCAGATATCACAAAACGTGCAACAAACAGCTCCCTTGAACAAATGGCTGCTATGCAAAACCAGATTGTTCAGCAACCATCAAACTCACCAAGAAAGCTGCCAGGCCAGTCACAAGCTACCTGGAACACAAACTGAAGCTGAATAACCAGACCTTACTTACACTGCACTACTTTTCTACATGGATCCCAAGAGGCAGTGTGCGTGTGTGCACGCAGCATCTGGTCTGACACATATACCTCCACTGTACCCCAGACAGACAACAGCAATGCCAACTGAGCCCAATCCATCACAGATAAGGATTTTGAGGTCCCTCAGATGGATTTAGTTGGCAGTTTAAAGTCAGTGCTTAATTAAGAGTTTTCCTGCTTGTGTATTTTTGGGTCATTCCACCAAAAAAATACCCCTAATCATTGCAGCATCATAAAGAATTGTGAAAAAAAAACCCAGATCCTCTTTGGAAAAAGTTCTGCAATGACCTACTCATCTCAGCAGAGAAGCAAAGTTAGTGACAGGGAAGGCATTACTCAGCCTACTCCTCTAGAGCAATCACAAGTGGCTTAATTTTTAGAAGAGCTGCAGAAAAGGAGATTGGAGAAGACCAATCCTAGGAAGTTTAAGGATCTTTGTTAGAAAACTCTGTACCCTACATACCACTCACAAAAACAGGGAGGAAAAGACAAAACGAGGAACTGAAAATTCCATCAGTCAAGAGAAACGTCAAAAGAAAAATGTAATTATGAAAACTGTTCTTATTCATTAAGCTTCTCCTCACAAAGGCTAAGAAAATTATCCCAGTAGAATAATTCAAATAATGCAATATGCTTATAATACAACTGACAGTGTAACAGCTATATATAAATCCCCCCAAAACTCTTTTTTCTTGTGAAGAGATCAGATACTTTTGCATAAAGCTTATACAGTATACAACTGCAAACAATGCACTTCTGCTGAGCACATGGCCCACATTTTCCAGACTTCTGAAATCCAGCAACTGAAAGGGACCACATGCATCCCTTCCTCTGAGCCTCTGAAGGTCCTGATCATAGGATGGCGGTAGTAGTGCTTTCACAACAATCTTTTGTGGCATTTCTGCTGCATTTTACTGAATGTAACACATTAGTGGGCTGCAGAACAGAATCCATCAAAGAGTGGGAAGGCATGGAAAGGAGACAAAGAAGTGGAGGCACTCCTTTGCAAGCAGGAAAGCGCTATGCAAAACCAGCAACAAAGCTCAGGGATCCACTTTGCTAGATATGAAAACACTATGTTTAGGACACTAAACAAGCACCTTGTTACTTTGTAGCTGATCTAGGTTCAAAAAACTCTAGAAGGCCCTGGAAGAAATGAGAAAATGTATAAGCGACACTTTTGTTCACTACCTAGACCAAATAATTGAGGCAAAAAGCAAAAAGCTTGTCCCAGCTTTCTGAAAAATCTGAAGAACAGATTCAAAGTAAGAGACAGGCATTGTTATACACACCAATTCCTATAACTTGTTCCAGGAGGATGGTGTGAAATGAAGACAAACTCAATTTGCTCTGATTTATATCCTGTGCTTCAGCCAGGCTTGTCAAATAAATTTTAAACTAAGTAAGACAGTCCTGCTGGCTTTGATTCAAAGGACCAACAAAGCCTTCATTCATCGACTGTCAAACTTCATTCTTAAATTTTTTAAACTTCTATTACCTTAAGACTGTAAAACCCAGTGCAGGTTTATTGTATGTAACATGTTGTTCAGACTTCAATTTAATCTCTTATTCAAAATTTATTAGCTACATTGAGGCACATCCTTGAGGACTGCAAGTATCTTTAAAGAACTAAGTTCTTCCATTTGTTGCCCCTAACCACCACCTCCACCACCAGTGAAGCCACAAAACTCAGACTGCCTAAGGGTCCAAAGAGAAAGAACACAAATTCTTTAACGCTTTGTGAATTCCAGTGGACTTCACTAATGCTGGAGTTTAGAGCAAAGGGTGTCATAGGTCTTATCTTCATCTATTGCTCATCTGGGATACTGAAGTTCAAAAACCTGGTGTTTGCCCAACACATCTGGAATCAACAATGAAATCTTGTATCTTATTGACTGTAAGAAATATACTAAAAAGCTATATTGCAAAATTCTAAGGTTTCCAAAGCAGAACATGGCATAAGACAGGCACATTACCAAATGCTGAGAAAATATCTAAAAACCCATTTTCTTCCTGTACTTCACAGCTTGGCAGCCTTTTAACTTCTATCAGAAAGAAACCAACTTTGATTTATGGGCTAATCAACAGCTTCACCACAGTACCAAAGAGTCAAAACAGGCATCTTCACTAGCATTTAATAGCATCCCAATTTCAACTAATGATACACTTGCAATCAAGCAGAAGGATCTGTGACTGGACTAAGTAATTCTTGTATATTCAGATTATTGCTCCCCAGTAAAGTTAGACAAGAACAACCATCCTAGCAAATTCACCTAGTAAAAACCACTAAAAACCCTAGTATACGCCATCACTTCAAACTTTTTTTTTAAAAAAACCAAACCCTCTATGTCTCAGAGATTTAATTTTTTTTTACCACCCGAATGGTAACTCTCTTAGGTATGTTCCTTCCTTTACCAAATTGTGAGGGATTAACAGAGAACCCACCCTGGTTAGTTTTTACTAAAGCAAAAGTCAGGCTATCAGCCAAGGATACTCTAACTGAAATCTACTCCCTGTATTTCGTGAGGCTAAATTCCCACCCCCTGAGGATTAGATGCACTTGGGTAACTGGAGAAAATGCTGGATGGACAGGACTGGGCAGAGGTTGCTCTCACATATCCAGCTTCTGCACATGACAGCCAGTTGTAGATCTGCCCTGAACAGAGCTCCAAGCTGCAGATCTGCAGCCACATGTTTCCCAGTCCCTGTCTTTGCTCCTTCAAACTGTGGCTCATGAGTTATACTGCTGTATCACCTTCCTTCACACCTGGTCAGAAGAGGAAGATTTCTCCTAACTGACTGAGGTCATAATTACTTGACAGAAGAATTTCAAGCTTCTGCCAAGCATCAGAATTTTACAGCATTTATGCTGCAAATTGAGTCGGTGTTATGTTATCAAAATTAGCTGTTTACTTCTACTGCTTGAGCAGAATGAATCAAAAGGTACTGTGACTGCTCCTTCGAACTCCTTCCTTCTTCCTGAAGCTCTGTTACAGTCCTGCTACTACTGATGGGAAACTTTATCCCACACAAGTGGTCACCAGAATAGCTGCATATTTTTAAACCACAATTCCTTTGAAGCACTGCCTATGAAAATACTCCAAGATGAATGTTTCTCAGTACTTTGGGGTTTCAGGTCAGGTCACTTTGTGGGACTGGAGCAGCTGGCAAGGTCTCATGAATGATTTGTAATTATTTATGAAAAGTTAAATTAGATGAGGATATCAATCTTGATAAGATAAGCATGGCAGCATTGCCATGATTCAAGGAGAAAACATGAGCTGCTTCTCAACATCTGACATGATTCAAAAAATGAGGGAGATCAGAAAGAAATGCAGTTATTTAGTTGATATCCAAAAAAAATTTAAGAAAATAACAACCTGCTGTGTTTGAGGATTCATTTAACAATGTATCACAAATGGTTAATGTATTAATTTATTTTCCCTTGCCTTTTTTTTTGTTCTGTTTTTATGTAAACTCGCTTAGGAAACCAGATGGCTCTGATTTGCCACAGATCTAGCACAGTGCAAGCAGTCATTGGCTTGTATTTCACTGGCATCTCTAGCATAGTATAAACTATCTGCATGTGTAGGTATGCAGGTATACACACAAATACAGACAAATTCAGACAAATTCATCTTTTTTTCTAAATGTCACTGTATGAAGCCTTACAAAGGCAAACAAATCAACATGGAGGAACAGGCTCTATACACATTTGTACTTGCCCACATAACTAAATTTTTAACTTCATCCCTTGTAATTACCAAGTAATTTCATCCAGGCACACGTGTTGTAGCTCTTTTTCCCAACCAAAAAGCAAAGACATCAACTGTCTTAGTTCGATCAAGCCTCTGTCCTTCTCTCATGGGGGCCAGCCACTAGATGGTGACACTATCACAAATCTGCCCTGACCTAACCGAGGGCAGAGGTACACGCACAGCTGACACCATGGAATCCCAGCTGTGCCATGAGAACCAGATGCTCTCATGTGAATGGGCTGGTTGTCATCCACAAACAGCATTCTAAGTGGGCATACCCTTCAGAGACCAGGATTTGCTCCAAACCCATTTCCCTTGAGGCCAGTTATCATGATCTGCTCAGAAGAGTAATGCTCCTCGTTACTGTTTCAAGGATTTATTTTATTGGTGTGCAATATGAGTATTTTCAAGTGAGAGGATTGGCTGAGATGCATGCTCATTGAACTTAAGTAAGTGAAGGATGTGGAGGATTCGTATTGTTTACTAATGGAAACACAGGGGATGAGTTCTTCACTCAGTCCATTCTCTGACATCCAAATTAGTGGCAAAACAAAATATATGCAGGACAGCAACGTGACCAGAAGGCTTAAGAAGGGCTCCTTCTACCCTGAGGCCACTGACTACACCAGAAACTGGACAGCAAAACCAACCTCCAACAGAACAGTGCACTTGGAAATGCTGTCTTAACACCAGGCACAGGACATACCATGGAGGACAGCTGCCATGCTCTTCAACAACTACACAAGGCCTCACTTCCAAGAGCCATTTACTGAGAATGTTTTACCAACTTTACTAGCAGCTCTCTCATTCAGGCAGTCTCATAAAAGCTCCTCGCTGTGCTGGTAAATGCTGCAGGGCTCACATCACACAGGGCTAAGACAGATGGGATGCTTAAGACTCCTGAGCATACCTAGCACACTACTGAGATTTAGTTTATTCCAGCATTTATGGGGGTGTCTCCTACCTCATCAAGGCAGGATGCTTTTAAAGGCAGATTTTCTAGTATTGGTGCTAATGGTGCTGCTTAAAGCACAGAATTGCTCTGTCCATCTAGCTCACTCTCTGTCATGAGCTGCCTTTTCCCACTCACCCAGCTCGTCTGTTAGCAATTACTACAAACACTCCTGTTCTCTCTAAAAACAGAGGAACTTAACTACATGTGGATTGTGTCCTTTGGGCTGGAAGTTTGGCCCAGCTAATTGCAGCCTCTTGGGAAGCTCTATTATATTGCCTGGTGGCTGTAGACTTGTATGAGCAGCAAGTAGGTGAGGCCTCCTTTCTTTTCTTTAGAAAGCAGCCTCTCACCCATTCCTCCACTTCCATACCAATGCAGAATGGAGAAGGAAATGCTGCTGACAGCAGGGAGTTCAGGAAGAGGGAAAAAAGCAGATATAAAAACCCATTCTGTTTGATGATCTGTCTGTACTGAAAGTCACCTTCTCCTACATAACCCAAATAGATTTCTTTTACAAATTAGAATATTGAATTTGAGGGCTCCTTGCAAAGCGTGAGAAGGCTGAAAAAATACAATAGAGAAGCTTCCTCTTGCCTTGCTCCATTTTGACCTTCAGCCAAAACCACAAAAGCGAAGCAAACCTATTTTGCTCTGTCTCAGAAGAAGCCAAATCCAGCTATGCTGCTACACAGCATCACCAAAGAACCTCATCGAGCAAGCACAAAAAGGTAGTGAATTAAGAGGTTCAATGCTGGCTGCCTTCCTCTCATCCCCCTCACCGACAAACTGGCTCCCATTACTGGCACTCCAAATTTTCATCTCTTGCCTTTTCAGAGTGCTCTGAGGAATGCTGACTTAGAAGGATCACCTCCATCTTGACACCAATCACCTCTACCAGAGAGTTGCCACAAAAAATATCACACTGGGAAGGGCCTGTGCTTACCTTAGCAAGTGTGTTGGAACATTTTGACAAACAGTAAAAGTCTAAATAAAAGCATGAAAAAGCAGGAAAGATATCTTTCCTTCCCATTTTCTAACTGAACTATGACATTTCATTTTGGACTTTGTTTTAAAGATTCAAAAACCTTTCCCTGTCTTTGTCATAGCAAGGCTATTTGAAGGCCAACCACAAAAGTGGAAGGCAATTAAATGGTTTAACCCAGGCCCAAGCTCTGTCTAAAACAACTGATCACAATTGAACTTGCTAAATATTAACCAGGTTTCCCATCCCTGCAGATTTCCTTGCCACTGAGAGTCTGTTTGTACAACATAATGTACTGCTTTATTTCCAGCAGTGCAAAAGGAGGAGTGATACAACTCTTTTATACAAGACTATGACTGCATCAGGCCGCCATCCCTTCAAAAGGTACAAACTGCTCTAGAAGGGCTTTACTTGTGAGAAAGCTAATCCTCCCAACAAGATCACAAATTAAAGACACAAAGTTGTATAAAACAAGAATTCAGCTTGGGCTTGGCATTTCACCTGTAGCTTATTTACTGGGTACATTTTTGATGATGGCAGCAGTAACAAGTATTTTTCCCGTTCCCAACATGCTGCATGCAACTCAATGGAAGCCCAAACTCCCTTTGGCTAATGACAAGCAGAGGGAAAGGAGAGGTCTCTCTTCTATAAGAAACTGCAAATTCTCTTCTAGACATTTCATTCAGATTTCAATTTGGCTGAAGGCTCTTCAGCTGCCCAGCACTGCCCCTTCACCTTATTTCTTGTGTTAGCTCCTTTGCTTTACCATCATAGTCTATGTATATTCTTTTGGTAGGTTGAAAGGAAGACTAAAAGGAGGACGAAAAAAGGAGGGATCTAAAATGCATTTATATCCATTTACAAGTAGAAGCTGTTAGATCCATGTATAAATTGTATGTTTTGTGCCAAGGGAAAGTAGCTTTGGGAAACACCTTGTGATGAACACAAAGAACGTAGAAGAAAAAAAAGAAAAAAAGTGCCTGCTGTTACTAGCTTTACACCTACTAATCTCAAGGAAGCCTGGTAAACCCAAGAGATTACCTAGAACAGGCACGAGTGAGTTGAGTCACAGGAGTTACAGGCATCGCTAACTTAGTCTCACAGCTTGCACCAACAAAACGTTTCAGGCTTGCTACAGATGTAAGCAGAGACACTACAGACTATGTAATGAGCATGCCTACAGCTTTGAGAAACTTCTGGCAAAAAAAAAGAGAAGCCAGTTGTCATTCCTGCCAACTAGCTATTTCTCTGTCTCCTTTCTGACAGTATTTTTCCTAACTTTCCACCTAAATATATTCTAGCTATTACTGAAAGCTGAATTCAGGCCGGGGGCAAAAGGCAGTAGGCAAGTATCAGAGGAAAGGAAGGAAAAGTGATGCATGTGGAGAGAGGGGAAAGGAGTGCCTCATCAACAGCGCACAGTAGAGGGGCACCTTGCACCTCTCTCCAAGGGAGGTTTTCAGCAACAAGCACTTTGCCTCACTCTGTGCCACTGAGAACTGCCAAAGAAAGAACTGCTTTTAGCCAAGGTTAGTGGTGTTGGTAAGATGGTTGTCAAAACCAACACACAAAAGCACTTCCAAAGCCAGCTTACAACAGTGGATAAAAATAACAAGCATATGACTCAAAGCTGGCCAGGCAATGCTCAGCTCAAAACACCTTTTCCATTTTCTTTTGGTCTGCCTAAGATTTGTGCAATAAGGTTTAGCTCAGTCCTCACTTCCAGATCAAGTACTTCTAGACAGCACATACGGGACAAGGGAAAGCCAGGCTGAGCAGACAAGACTCCGGTTTCTCATAGCTCTGGAATTGTTTGCCAGAGCCACAGGTCTAAACGTTCCACTCATAATATGGCAGAGCTGAAGTGAGACCAATTAGGGGCAAATGGAAACCATATGCGATTTTAATAAAACAAGGAGTTGGTGCACATGGCTTACTGTTGCAGGAGCATTCACTGCCTGAAAGGAATGTGCATCTGGCAATGATCGTTTCCCAACCCACCAAGTGAGCAGTAACATGGAAAGCAAACTGGAGCATATGATGAGCGATGAATTGCCTAAATAAGTATGGTTAGAGGAGCAGCCTCTTCAAGGAGAAAACACGTCCTCCGCCCGTCATTTACTGATATGGCTGCAAGTCAGGCTCATCTTCCATTTCCATAGATCGTGATAATAAACTACAAGAACAAGTGCTAGAGTGATTAAAACAGACTGAATAGTATTTTAAAGAGCCTACCATAATCACAGAAATCCCATTCTGGTGCACACGGGGCAGACTTTTATTCCCCTGAGGTATGGGCACTGCTTAAAGAATAAAGTACTATTGGTCCTAAGAAAGGGATCTTATACAGTCCTCAGATGCGATGGGCGAGGAGATCTGACGCTGAAGAGGCAGAGTAATCACGCCCTTTTGATCCATTTTTATTTTTTGACTGCAAATTTCAGTTTTTCAATTTCAGAAGTTTCAGTTCTGCTGAAAAAGAAAAGACTTAGACTGCAAAGCCTTGTTAAGCTGCTCTTTTGGGATATGGTCATTCCTTCTCCAAGTTGTTGCATTGCAGCTTGATATCTGGTTCTCAGAACAAAACCACTATCTTCACCAGACAGCCAAGAGACTGCTCACATACATCACAAGAGGTAGGAGGGACAATGCTCTGATCCAGCATTCAATCATATGGTGAATGTCCAGAGCTGAACCTGGTAGATGCTGCTTCTCATTCCATGTACTAGTGAGACATCTGCAAAGCCAGATATGTAGAACTGGCATGTCTTTACTCCATAGTGCTAGATTTCCTCTCTGGAATATCTGGAGTTAAAAAGCGTAATAAATTAATCACTGTATTCTTCAAGGAGGAAACAGAAAATTCTGGAGCCAAATCTGCCTATTTATTAGTCTACCTTAATCCAGCAAGCAATCCATGAATGGACTGGGAGCTCCCATCCAAATGGTCCAACAGGAGGAGGAGGAGAAAGGAGGGTCCTGCTAGAGACATCTGAAACCAGTTTTAGTCTGAGCATTGGAAATTGGGCAGCTCTGACAGCCCATGTAAACCTTTCAAAACAGGGAGTATCAAAAGCCACAGACTTAGACACTCCCTGCTTCAGCAACTTACTTCAGAGGACTTCAGCACCTCGCCCAGCTGGGCCGGGTGCCAGCATTCTGCGAGGAGGCTGAACTCTGCTGATCACATGGTTTACACTCAATTTTGCACGTAGGAGCTAGAGAGTAAGAACTCTTTGGGAACATGTATAGATTTCAAGGGTACTGGGTGGGCCTGCAAATTCTTTCCTGCATTAGAAAACTTGCATTAAACTGATAGGCTAAGCAGCTGTCCCACGCCAGTGGTATACATATTTAACCAGGTCAGGCCTACATGTGCTACTCTGCTCTTTCCACCAGACCTGACAGAACCTACTATTAGGCCTGCTGCACCCTGGAATTAAACCTGCATCAAACAATTTCTCCTGTGAGAAGCTAGCACCTTTGCCCACCATTCCTGAGCCACTATAAATTTTTCAGAAGCTGACAGCCTCTGCAGACTGTTCACATACACTGGATGTGTCCATGACACAGTTCTGGTTTATCATAATGCTTAAGGAATTTACTAATTGCCCGTTTTATTCATGTCTATCATGTAACCACAGTCATTAATACTGTGCACCTGAGCTGAGCTACATGAAAAAATTTAACCTGGAGCCTGAGCACCATGTAAAGACTTACAAGTAGCACTCAGATCGTGATTCAGTGCTCATTAAAGCAAGTGGAAAACCTCCCAGTCCTGAATCATCAGCCTCGCGTATTATAATTCACAGTCAGACTGTAAGTCAAGGTCAGGACAATATCAGGGCAAACCTTACACTGACAACTTCCCTACCTATCCAGAACTTTCCAGGATCCCATGTACTGCCATGTCGTAACTGTGTTCCAAAACATCATCCTTTATCTTGGACCTTCAAAGAGATATTGAAGACCGGAAAAACTCTGTGTTGACTTGTGGTAAGAGTAAGATAAAAACAAAAGGACACTGATACAAAACATCTCATAAAAGAAAGCTGGAAGTCTAAGAATATCTACAAGCAACTACTCTTTACATGAGTAACAGAAATACCACACACTGTACATCCTCTTGCTTTGAGGATGCAGAATTTTCCTTGTGCAATGACACAGAGCACTGAGAGCAGACAGTGGCCAGTTACCTCTGTTCTTCAGTTTTCATAGAAACTCCCTTACTGTCCTACTGACAGATCGGCCAAAGTTGTTCCATAGAAACTGCAGTGGAGGCAGAAGCAGTACAACCACCTCATTTTTTTATTACTCAAGCCTCGTTCTTATAAAATTTTCATCAAAAGTCCATGTTCATAAACAGCCCAATATGCCAGAATCACAACAGTCTTCCAGAAGTTGCATGTCATTACATGGATGCTCATATGCATCCTGGTGCTCCCAATGAAATATTAATGAGATTACTCTAAGCTAGACTTCTGTAAACACAGCGAGCACACTTGGAACAGTTAACAGCACATGTCTACCACCTATTGTGCACCTTGTTTTTGTTGTTTTACAAAAGGTATTTATACAAATCTGACACTAACTTGTACTGCTTTATTCCTACTCAGTATTAATGACTAGTTTTTATATGGAAATTCTCAAGTCTGACCATATAAATCTGATGAAGGTTTACTTAAAGCCAACCAACCAGGCAGGTAATCAGTGCTACTGGAGTTTGAGAGCTTCATAAAGTATTGTTACAAAAAACTTTCATAAAATTCCAATTTGGGGGAAGTAAGCCTGCATTCTGATATCGCTTAGGTGTCCTTGTAACTTTTTTAGAAAAAGGAAGAAAAAAAAAAGTAAAAGGTCACAAGATATGGTTGAACAGTTATGTATGTCCCAGATGCCCTGGCACAGCGATTGCTATTTCTGAATGCTCCAAGGCTCATTAACTGTTTGGGAGGCAGAGGTTCTCTGGACACTGTACTGCTGAATGTTTACAGATAAGGGCAATCATTTCCAGAGTATACACAGAGCCTGACTGCTTCCTGCCTGTCCAGGTCTGCTGAGATGTTGCTGTAACAGGACTGTTTTGGCAAAGTAATGAACCAACTGCCCAAGAGCCAGTTTTTCAGGGCTCCAGTTAAGCTTGCACCTGGAACACTGGTGTAAGTGTGTTTAAATATTGATAGGGAGGGAACTAACAAAAACACAAGGGGAAATACCTTGCCTTAGTCCACTGGCAGCATCACAGCCACAAACGCGTTTGGTCATTAACACAGCAGACTTGAGGAGAAGTGCTCATTGCCAAGGACTGGAGCAAGCGAAGGGTATGTAGTGTTTTTAAAGGGAATTCTCATTTTAAAGGGAATTCTTAGCATTCAGAAAGAGCTAACTATGAACTCCAGAGGGCTAAAGAACTGGAGTTTCTCCCAGCTTGAGAGGTAGCATGTAACCTGATCAAAATCAGCACTTCCAGATGGGGAGGCTGTACTGTTAAACCATCAGGGATAGGATTGGTAGAAATGCTGCTGGAAATGCTTCTTCCTGTCAGGAATCATGGTTTTTCTTAAGTCACAAATGTTTCAGAAAGCATCAACTTCAGCAAGATTATTATTTTTCTTCTCAGAAAAACTGAGACCTATGTTTCACCCTGAATTAGCACACCTTTTCAACTGCACTTGAAGTCTAAATGTTGATGTGAGATGACACCTTCGTTGAAAATGGACTCTTTTAATTAGCCCTTCAAAACATTAGATTCAGATGAATCAGAATCACTTTTCCCAGAAAATAGACTCTGACTTTTTTCATTTCCTCCTCACTTTTCATATAGAGTAATTTTCCAACATTTCAAAATTCTCTATGTAACAGAAATTCTGACCCTCTCCAGCAGGTTTCTAGACTCCTCTTTCACTGTATAAATCAGAGGTGATATAAAAAAACCTAATGACAAAAGCAAGAGAAAATTCCATTTTCCCCCTCCTTTTTCTGAAGTAGCAAGGAAACTCATACCAATGGGAGTTGCAATTTAGGCCAAGAACTGTCATAATTTCAAAAAGTAAGCCATTATCCCCTATGATCTCAAAGAGTATCTAAACTAAAATAAGCATTTAACATCAGAGATCGGTCCTTTAATTCACTGTGCCAATGAAAGTCTGTCAACACTGCAGACTGCAGCTGGACATAGACATACTAGAGCTATCTTTAAAAAGTGACTTGGATAGTACAAACACCCTCATTTAACCTGTGCCTCAAGTAAAACATTGGCCTGCTGAGTGCTTGTACTTTGAGACTGCAAGCAAGTCAGCAAAGTCAACTCTGTGACAAATGCCTTCCTACTCTCTTTTTCCAACATTTTGACGCAGTATTGTTTGATTGCGGGCTGCTTCCTGAAGCTGCTTCCTTCAACTGCCTGTTGAACCCAGTGGGAACCATTCCACTGATTTTAACTGGAGCGGGATCAGGCCCTAAATAAGTAGTGGTGGAATCCCTAGACTTACGGACTGAACAGCTGTGTCTGCGAAAGAAAAGAGAAAAGTTATTCCTGCAGCTGTTTTCCCCTAAGTGACTTTGCTCCAAACTGTAACAGGACTGGAGGGAGGGGGAGAAGGTGGAATTTTAATAACCTATTAAAAAGGAGTATGGGCCATTGCGCTGGAGCTCTTTCAGTTCTACTCAAGTAGGGTCATTGCTGCCAGGCTTCAGACAGCCCTAAGGGCACGGGAAAAGTCCTCTTCTTGTTTTCACATCTCATTCACAGAATGGATAACGAGGGGGAGGGAGGAATCAGCTTTTGGGTTAATTAGCACCATGAACAGACAGCTGCATTGTCATTAAAAGTTCAAGAAGTCATCAGGGTCATCGCTGAACTGCAAGATGTACACACACGCACACGAGGCACACGTCTAAGCCTGGATTTTTAGCAGTCTTGCTCCGCTCTGATTCTCCACTACCCAGAGGGAAACACTTTTGAGTCAAGAACACTGAACTGTTGTAGCGCTATGGAGAAGACAGAAGCACAAAGGCACTCCCTCTGAATAATTCATCCCCTTAGAACTGCTCAATTTCACACTTAATATACCATCTAAGAATAGTTACACAGCTATTGACTCCTGAGAAAAATCGGAGGTGTGGCTTACCAATGTACAGTTTCATGTCAGTTTCTAATATTCCATGGGATAAGCAGAATCCCAGTTAACAAAACCAGGCTGTTGTGCAGTCTCCTTTCACTGCTTCCTTCCAGAAACAAGGAAGCTGAGGAAGTGCAAGTCAGTATTAGCAAATCCAGAAATGAGCATTTATGAATAATAGTGGAAAAGATAAAACCTCTAAAATGACACGGACTGCTATTAATAAGGTTTGGAGCAGCACTAGCCCGAGAGAGTCACAAATTGGCTTAAAAAGAAAAACATCAAATCATCCAACTATGCAAAACAGCCACAGAATACGTTCTCATTGCCAGTTTGCAGCAACATTTTCTGGTAAGGGCTTTTAGTGAAAATGCACCAAGAAAAGTAAGGATTTCCCTGCCACCTTCCAACCAGTGCAGGGACAGAATACAAGCTTGAATAGTTCAAGCATTGCTGCTGCAGAAAGCAGGCTGGCATTGCGTGGTCCTGTCAGCTGTAGATTTGCTGCCAATATATTCTAAAACCACTTTGAAATTCGGCTCATCATTATAGTGAAATCTCACCAAAAGAGTTTTATGTTTCTGGGTGAAAGGAACACAGATCCTACTTGCTCTTGCTATTAAATTGGCTGGCAAACGTGTAGCTAGCTCACAAGCGTTTAGTTTCATTCCATGCTTGGTCTTTTCCAAGGGAAATTACTCTGGGAATACAGAAACAAGATTTTTTTATTATTATTATTTTAACCAATATACTTTTGTTGATTTCAGTGTATGCTGGTTGTCCACAGTACTGGATTTCAGTACATTTATGACAATACAGCTGTTGCAGCAACTCTAGTGGAGATTTCTCATGAGGGAAAGATAAAATAAAGAGATATGGTCCAAAAATCAGTGAGAAAACAACATCTATCAGCATTTTGGTCCTAATTGCCCAAGGTAAGATGGCTGCTATGAGCTCTGCTGGATTTCATCAGAGAAGAAAGTCCAAGTGGGCTAAACAACTCCTCTTAGAAAATTCCTCTGAATTCCTTCCCTCCCATTCAGGACTCTGAGTACTTTTTGGAACAAAACCCACCTTTTCCATATTTTTATAGTGTAACCTGGTGGTGTGGCCTCAAAGCACCACCATGATAAATCTTTCAGTAACAGCTTTGGTTGATTTTTCCTTTCTGGTCCACATATATATATTGAGTATGTGCTGGAAGGAACCCTGCCATGTGCTGACCTTACGATGGCTTGATGAACAAACAGAGCACCTGCACAAAAATGTGAACCCCCAGGAGTGCCAAGACAACGATTCCCCTGAGATCCTGTTCTGTTCGCTCTCCTGTCCTGCTGTCAGACAGGCAGCCTAGTCGGGATGTGTGTAGGGAACGTTACCAAATTCAGAAGAGGGGAGCTTTGAACAGCACAAAGGGCAGTTTACGTCAATGGCCCAAGCTGACATACTGCATAAAAGACAAACAGGAAAACAGTTTCTGCAACAGGAGGGAAAGAAAGACCCAGTGCTTTCCTTTACCCCACCTCTCCCAACAGCCATTAGTACTGGAGGAAATCAGTATGAGAGAAGGATGTTCAGAAACTAACATGAGATCTTGCAGTGACAGGAAGGAACCTATTGGCTTGAAAACTTTCCGGTACTAGTGAAAGCTTTGTTTCCCATCCAGCCAAATGCACAGGTGCTGTCCTGCTTTTGTCAGTCCACACCATTTCTTCTACCAATTTAAGTAGGGCAGTAAGGACCTGGTTTCCACTTTGCTTGTTGTTTTTTTCAACAGTGTCATGTCAGTCTGTTGGAAAGGATGAGTCTCCTTGGGATCAAGCTGGTGGTGCTACTTCAGCAGGCTCCTGCTAAATCACACAACACGGAGGAATGTAGGGCTCTGTAACACAAGGATTTATCAGTCCTAGCTTAACAGTCCCATATTATTCAGCATCAGAAGAATCCTCAGAATAAAAATATTAGTAAATACATGGTTCCATCCTACTGGCCTCCCAGTCAAACAGAAAGAGCAAACCAGAAAACACTGGGAAAATCAAGAGATAGTTGCAATTTAGAATGCATGTGGGAGGTAGATTAGACATTCATACTGGTAACAAAAATAGACTCCAGAGTTAAAATAACAAATGCTTTTAAAGAGGTTTGGAAGGAACTTAAAACTTCAGGGTTTGTCTCAATCTCTAATTACAAGGAATTAAGATGACAGCCACAGAAGGGGCTGTGGAAAAGTCAGACCATCCTACATCAGGCTTCTGGGAGGTATATTTTATCTACATCAGAACTCCAGCCTAGCTGGATGACACTTTTGACTCACTACCACAGGTTCTGCTGCAGGGTGCTTGTTCCAAAGTAAAGGTGTTAAAGCCAACATACTGATAAGGGTCATTGGCTAGTTGCCACCAGGTCTAGTTGAGTTCTTCTCCGAATGGGTAATATTCCATTAAAAACTTCCTGTGATAATTTGGGGTCCCTTGAAGTGCCATGTACGAGTTCTGTCTGATATTGTAGAATCCTCTAATTCTATGCTTCTCTGAAAAGCTGCAAACTGTTACACAGTGGGGGAAAACCAGGACAGCTGCTTAATTCTATTGAAAATATATGCCTGTAGAAAAGATGGAAATAGACTTATTGAAGTCTTTTTTATCTTGATCCTCTAAGGAAATAACCAACTAAATCCTTAATCCTGCAACCCTTTTGGGAAAAAAAAACACACACACACACAAAAAAAAGAAAAAAAAAAGAAAAGAAGAAAGGGACAGGTGCTGCTCTTCATATTTAGAGAAGTAAAACAAAGGGTTTAAGAACTCATCCAGTGCTTAGCCCCAGCATGGTCCTTTCCCATACCAAGGCTCTTGCTGTCTTCCCGTGCTTCTCCACATTCGGAATTGTTGCCTTGCAGGATGCTAAGGGAGAGCCCTGTGTTTTGTGGCTATTGAGGTACTGTACATGAGAGCTACTTAAGTGCCCCAAGGGTCATGTTGCTGCTTTATTTCCTCTTGGACTGATCCTCCTCACCAGTGTCTTAATGTACCCATTATTACAAGTTGTTATTATTATATATTGTACTGTGTAGCATGGTCCCTCCATTATGTCTCCTGCTGCTTTTTAATGCTCTTTTCCTCATGCTCCCTTCCCCCAAATACCAGAAATTTTTCAGCTTTTAGCTCCGTGCCATATGTAGTATATTATTTATCTGAGGAAACAGGCCTGTTCCAGAGTTGAGTATGATCAGCAGGGAGACTGTTTCACTCTTAAAGGACCTCCTCCATTTTCCCATGGAAATTTAAAGCAAGGGACCCAGCATCCTCACTCTTCACAAGTTAAAGCAGAGGACCCAGCAATTGCACATTTCACAGGAGCTGGTCTAAGGGCTGCTCATACTGTCACCTCAGTACCCTTTCATCTGCAATGTGCATTTCTCTGGACCTATGAAAGGCAGCCGGGATATTTATAGCAGTGTCAGAAGAGGCAGGAAGTAGGAAACTGGGGTGGGTGTTTGGAAAGTGTATAAAGGGCTTGGAACACTGGGGCCAGCCTGGAACTCCTTCCCTCAAAAGAACATGGAGCTCAAGAAGCATCAGGGGAATAGCTGGTTTTCTACAGATATCCTCTCTCTTCCTCTACCTGTTGCCTTTCCAACACCAGCCATTTCCTGTCTTTCAAAGTCAAGTGGACTTTTTCCATTCTGTGGTTTTCCTGTCTTGGTACAGGCAAGCACATTTTCTCACTTATATTTTAACTGTTTGGAGACTAAAACCAGCTCACTAGAGGAAGAAGATGGTCCAAGCAATCTGCGGGGCTGATTAAACGTCATGTACCTCAGACATACATCTGATTTGCTGAAGTACCAGTGACTGTGCAGGCCATCAGAAACTTGCACCTTTTCATGCCAAAGTCAAGGCATTAATAAGGGAGAAATCTGTGAGGTCTCTTTTTCATCCTTGGGCCCCCTGGCATACCTTTTTTTGCCTCCAATAAACTAGTTCTAAGCTGTTAAGAACCAACAGGATTAGAATGCTCTCTGACACTTTAACAACAGATGGGTAACTAAGGAATACTGTAGATTTCTTATTAGAATGTGCACTATAATCCAGGATCAATAACAAATGTGTGCTCAGTAATGATAACTCTGACATTTGCATGCTCTTCTCTCCAGACTGCAGTGGGTGAGGTTACTGCTTCATGTATATCAGAAGCACCTTTAGACAGCATGTTACATCTGGCATAATTTCATTTGCTTCTCCTGTTCTGCCATCTGCATCATTTTCCAGCTAAGTTGTATTTTTCTTATAACTCACCTGGAGAAAATAAAAGGAGCCCAAGCCCTGCACACACACCCATGCAACTTGCACTTCTTTAAGGAAAGAAGGAACTTTGCATTCATCTAAATGGATGAAGGCAGCAGAAAAATAGTCCAGATAAAGCATGTGTGCTCTGTCCATGGCCAGTCCACCCAGCCAGGTTTCTTCAAAGCCTAAGCCTTGATTGACAGTCAAAACCTTAAGGCTGTTAGAGATCAACAGTAGAGCATCAATTATTTCATGTGGGTTCTCCTATTTAGGTGTTCCCTGAAGCCACACTACAGATTCACTCTCCCAGATGGATTAGATCCACCTTGGGCATGCCCCACATAGTTTCAGATGAGGTGGTCTACCACACAGCTAGTGAGTCTTCTTAGCTTGACCAGCCTACATCTACTTCTTCATCAATACTTCCATAGAGCATTTCTCCCTTCTCCACTAATATTTCCTGGTCTTTGAAGGGCCTTTGTCACTCCTACAGCTACTAAATACCTTCCCCACTACAAGTTTCCCATTGAGTCTATTTTTATGATCATCCTCTTCCCCAGCTGTAACAAAGCCCAGAGTTTTCCGAGCTGAGCCCACTGATGCAGACCACTAGCTCCCCACTAGCATAACCCAAGACTTTAATCCCTGAGTTGACAATGGCCTCCCTGACATTTTAGCCAGCAGTGCTCTCTGACGGCTCCAAGGGTATTTCAGTCCCAGGAGGGTCACCCCAAATCAGTAACTTTCTTCCTAAAATAAATATGAGATTCTACAACTCAGGCAAACCATAGCTGATACGTGATGGGGTTTGATGTTATTTTCTGCATATTCGTCTCTCTGCTATTTAACTTGACTTTTATTGTCTGCATACTGTTTCTAAGGACTGAAATTGCCCTTTGGAAATGTCTTATATAAACACAAGCAGGAATTTGGACTATTCATAGTCAACATTTATTTTACCAGCATGCAACTCAAGAGACTTCTATCTTGTTTCCAAATGACTCCCAGAATATTTTCTAGCTGGCAGCAACATTGAATAAATAAAATAATCAGGGTTGTGTAAAACTACTTGCATTTTTATGTTATTAGACACTGTCAGTTAATGTACTAACTCTACAGTCTGGTCACCCAAGGGAACTACTTCACATTACAGCAGAAGATTAACTTTGTTTTAAACAATAGTTTCAAGCTCTCTAGTAACATTCCTCTTAGAAACTTGAAACCATCAAGTCAAATCCAACTCTGATACAAAATGGTGAAATTCTGCTGAGACCAGTGCCATTGCACCTGCTTTACTCAAGTTTTGAGGCTGGTCCAGTATTTCTTTTCCATGTCAGTAACTGGGGCAGATTTTAGATCTAGTGTAAGAGGGTGCAAATCCATTTAACCCACTTTTGGTCTTATTTACCTCAGGCCCAGCACCAGCCTAATACTTTCAAACAGCAGAAATTTGACACAGAGGGTTACCAAAGAGGTTGTTGACCTTCAGCTCTGCTATTTGCAACAAGTGTTCAGTGCTGCAAAGCTGTGGAAAAGTCAAGGCAGTCTCACAACAGTTCAGAGCAGCTGGCTGCATTTAGATTAGCCTTGTCTCAGAGAAGTCTCTGTAAGGTGTAGTTAAAGAGCAGTAACAGTCCAATAAAGTTATACCAGTAAAATTTCAAATGTTACATGTGAAAAATCTTCAGAGCTTTTACATGAGGCCTGTAAGTTTAATGAGCACTGCATTTGCTTAACCAATTGGTGCTTGAAGGCAAATATTTCTTCTCTTACATTTTACACTACTATAATTGCATCGGTATTGTTTAAGTTGCTTTCAATTTATAATATTATGTAGAAGACAGAAACATAACCTGAAAGTCTAGAACAAGAAGCAGTGCATCAGAGCAAAGTGTCTTCATCTTGAACCACAAAAAAAAAAAAAAATAATTAAAAGGAAAACTCAACCACATGCACTGCAGTCATTATGAGGACTGACATTAGTCCCCTGGCTTAGTTCAGTTCAGAGCTGGCAAGCACAGTGTGCCTGCCCTTGCCTGCTAACTCAAACCAAACTGTCATCTGCGATTTGCTACCTCTTAGGAACTCAAGGAGAGCATCCAGTGGAAGTTTCATTTAATGACAAGACCTCCTCCAGACCAAACAGGCTCCTTCCTGCAGTGACGCATTCTTAGTTAGGCTACATAAGAGCAACCACATGGTAATGGCACTGTGAGGAGAAAGAAATATGTACTCAGACGACACTGTTACACTGAAAAAAAAAAAAAGTTTTCATCTTAATAGCTTTAACATCCAGTTAAGGCTGAGGCTGCTACTAAAGATTCTTGATCCCACCCACCATGACTGTCAGTGGGATTATGCATGAGTACAGATGTCCATCTCATCAGATGTGAATCCAGCTGCCATTATTAAGAGACTCTGAAAGGGCAGCACCAACTGTGTTTAGTATCTTGGAAAATGTGAAGTCCACTGATGAATCTGAGAATGACTGTGTCACCTTGTGCCAGTTCTCCTACCGTCAAATAATCAAATCTGCTCATCCTTAAAATCAAAGCAGACCTTTCCCAATCCCAGATGAAAAACTTCTGCTAAGCTAAATGATGCTGGTCTTGCACATGACTACGTAACTCTCTTCCTACCAACCCACTTCTTCCGATAAACATTAGAGAAGCAGTTGTCAGGTAGAGAGTTCTCATGAATGGGTGTGAAATAAGTGAAAATAATAATGGAAGAAATGTCTACATAAAGCAAGGGGCACTAAGGTTCAAGGTTAGAACATCTGTCTCTCAGCTGGCTCAGAGGTCTTGCTGGAATTACTTCCTGCAATAGGAACAAGATACCAAAGGAGCCTTATATAGCATCCTGGACTAGATTTTCTAAACAGTAATTTCCACAATATTTTTTTTAATGCATAACTTTGGAGAACTGACAAACTCCAGATCCCACAAGGTGATGTCTCTACTCTGCCAGGGACTTTCATTGCAAATGACCAACAAAAACAACAAATAGGCAACTTCTATTTCCACTTCTATTAAACAGGATAATTCAGTTTAGAATGAACATCTTTCTGTCAGACATGACCAGGCACAAGGAATATGCTCTTTCACCACAGTTTTTACCATAGACATTGGAATTCCATTTAAGTTAAACAAATCTCAATGTCTTCACATATAACATGGAAATCACAATACCTTTATTTATTTTTTTTATTATTTAGCTTTAAAAGACGCTTCTCAGATTTCCTGCTTCCAAAATACCCCAAAGGAAGTCCAGTTTATAAATGAAACCACATTATTACTTCCTCAACAAAATCCAGATTCCAAAGTGGATGCAGCACTTTTGCAGCCGTTATCATGACATGCAACCCAAAAATTTGTTTTAAATTAATCTCACCTGAAAGGATTGGTATCATAATCAGAGCTGATTTAGTTTAACTTTTAAATTAATTTGACAGACCTTACTTGTCTTCCTTAAAGGGTAAGGCAGCACATGTGACATCGACTACACTGTCTGTGTCAAGGCAAGAAATGCATATTCAAAATCTCATGTATGATCGAATTATTCCACATCTCCCTCTTCTCTTATTAGTGAGAAGATGTAATGATCAATTCAGGAAAACCAATGGGGGAAAAAAAAAGGTCAGGTTTTGCTTAGACTTTGGGCCAAATAAATTCATGAGCTCCTTCCTTCTCTGCTGTTTCTTGCTCTTCTCAAATCACATTCCCAGTTCAAAGGAGGCTGGCCACTGCAAGTGGTGTGAACTTGGTGCTATGGATATGGCAGGATGGAGAAAGCTTCCTTAGCACCAAAGGACTCTTGAAAGCTTCAACTCCTCAAAGTTCCCCAACTCCAACTCACCAAGCATGAGGTTATTTAGAACAGAAAGGGGCACTACCCACCAGTATCCTTACTGAACAGTTATTTCTTCCCCCAGCACAAACGATAAAAAGCAATGTTGTTTTGAGCTCCTTTGAACTTAGGTAAGAGACAGCTACTAGTGCCATAGCTTTTTTTCTGAAGTATATGCTCAAGATGGAAGTGACATGGGTGTGGAGTAGACAAAGTTCTTTCTTTATCACTTGTAAACCGGTTTATCAAAACCCCAGCCTGCAATTTCACTTTCTTCTTTTTTTTTCTTTTTCTTTTTTTGAAAGGGAGGTAGAGCAGAGAGAGCCAGGCAGGATGTGTTTTTCCAAACCTGAGAATGCAACATTCAGCAGCCAAGCTCAAAAGTTCCTGCTGCTCCTGCAAAAAAGGACAAACAAGCCCCTTTTCATGTCAGCTATGTCCAGCTGGAAATGTCACAGCTTTGTCATAATGGAACAAAGCATGCCTGGTGCCTGTTCTTTCGAAAGGTCTCTTAATTCCAACAAAAGAAAAATATTCACATCTGGAAGGAGTCATATTCAGGGGCCAAGAGTGGAGGAAGCAAAGTTCAGATGGCAAGTCATAGGAGTTACTGTTTGTCTTGCTTTTTGTCTAATTATTGTACTGCCTGTTCTGGAACTTATCCATCCAGTTAAAGAAGAAACGCAAGAGTTATAACAGCAATTTTATTATTGATTGACCTCGGAAGGCCAGATGAGACACACCTCTTCACTTTTGCTCCATTCATCATGCTGGAACAGTCAGGCTGAGTGAAAAGACCCTTGTGACCAGTCTGACAGCAGTTTCTCTTTCCCCACCCTCCCCCTTTTTTTTTTTAATAAAGATTTAAAAAAATATTGTTAGGTATGGAGCCCAAGCTTCCTTTAAAAGACCACAACCTTCACTTTCAAAGGATGTTGAAATCCTGCACTTTCCGACAGGTTTGTTTGAGCATCTGTTTCTGTAAGGAATAAAACTTTCTAATGACTGCAGAGTTCAGAGGCTGTATCAGAACTGAGCCACAGGAAGATCAAAAATTAAATGTCTAGTAAGGTCAGATTAAAGGGAAAAAAGAATAAACTTGTGAGTAGGACTTCACTGGCTAAGCATGAAAGATCAACCATAAGAGTTTGCTTTACACTCCTAAACTAAGTTTTCTCCTGCTTCAACAAAAAATGCTTCTGAAGATGAAAAGCCTCTCCTAGGCTGCCACCTAGCTAGTTAATTTCTAGTATTGTTTTAGGAACTATTTTAAAAAGCTCTTTTGCTCCAGCCCTTACTGCATTAACTCCTCCCTTTGGAGCTGGTATTTTGTCAGGAGTTTCAAGAGCGATAAAAACTTGCTGCCAAGTCTCTTTCTTCCCTACAATGTGTTTTATAACCCAGTGTGTAGTTTAGTCTGTCTAAACACTGCACTAGTACACTGCCATCAGTTTCCATGGAGACGATTAACTCCTCCTGAGCCAGAAAGCTTTAATGTGCTTTTTGCCCTTTCTGCACGTGAGGAACATGGCAGCATTTACTCAAATCAGCCTGCAGAAACATCACATTTTCCAGACAGCTCTAGCAAACGCAAGGATTTACTTTTGCTTCAACCCATCACACAGAAATGCAATTTGGTTAAGACTGCAGTTAGGTCATCAACTAGAACAAACTGCTCTTTCCCCTTCTGCTTCTCCTTTGCATTGCCGTGATGTGTGAAGGCATGACAGCCCTACTGACATCAACTTCTTTAACTACCATGTCTCAGTGTGAAGTCAAGACCTGAAATACAATCAAGAGTCCAGAACAGAGAAAGTAGAGATGGAGATCACTTTGAACTCAACCAGAAATCAGAGTAAAAGACAGAGAAACTTTATGCCCTAAACTTTAGGAGCACTGCTGTATCACACTCCTACTCACATATGTATCTAGCAAAAATATTGTCAGTGTGTATTAATATCAAAAGTTTATTTACCAAAATTTTAAGAACTTGAATTCAACTGAAAAGTACCTATAATCTAATATAACATGACCTAATCTGAGCAAGAAAGTAGACATTTTCCTAAAATGCAGCTAATGAAGGCCACATGCTATCATCTGTTTTAGCTGTGTAAAAAAAAAAAAAAGGGTTTCCCAGCCTCACTTTTACAGAAAGGACAATCTTCCTAGCAGTTGCCACTTAAGTGGCACACTTGTTGATCCAACTATGCAAATGGCAACAGAACTTTGAATACTGCAGTTTCCTGGAAGAATTTCCCAGTATAACATCATTTTATAAATATTTTCCAGACTATCATCACTGAAACAAACTGTAACCTTCCCAGGACTTTTAACATGCAATGGGGTTTGTTTTTTTTTCACATTCAAGAGCAGATACACCACATAAACTATACATGAATAATAAGGCAAAACTATAGTTTCTGTAGAAGAGTTAAAGGCAAGAGAGATTTTTCTGCCAGTAAACTTGGCTAACTTGAAAGAACCACTGGCAGGATTCATAGCAATGGGTGTTCTGCAGGGAGAATTATTTTCCATTTGACTTGCATAGCAGCTGCCAGGTGGATTTCTTCGCAGACTCACTTGGAGTCAGTAGTGTGGGTACCAGCAGTGCAAAGTCCCACAGCAGCTTTAACTCTGGGCTGCTAAGACAAACCACAAAGTTGCAAGACTTTGTTCATGCAGTCCACTGGCAACTGCTAAAGTGACAGCCTGTATTTACTGTTAGGTAGGCATGTACCCAGTATTAACTCCAAGGACACCACTAATTGATTTCATATACTTTACCACAGGATACTGACCAAGCAGCAACCGTATCTGGTTAACCACCCTTGCTTACAAACAAACCAAAGAATTTGAACCCAGAGGCTCCATTACATGCTCCTCGGAGATTCTGCGTGTTCCCCTTGCCTCCCATCTAAAGTTAGTATAGTGGAGACCCTTTGGAATGCTAAAACTCATTGCAGAGAACATCAATGAGGATGCAGCGTTTCAACTTTGAAAAAAAAAAGCATGCAATTTGCACACCTCCCACGGCTGCAAAGATCACAACATCACATGCAGAAAGAGTGGAGACACTTGTTACCTGGTTCTCCAGCCTTTCCTGAGATTGCGGGTGCAGCACCACAAGCCTCTGTTAGCTGCACCTTCCTGCCTCCTACTATTTGTCAGCAGGCTGTGGAGGAAATTTTGGCTTCCCACACCTCCAATTGTGTTTTTGTCTTGCTGTAGCAAACAACCCACTCTTAGGATTACTGATTTCTTCAAAGTGTTGGAGAGGGTGGTGCTGCTGCTGCTGCGGGACAGAGCCTGCCGCCACAGCACTCCTGGCTCCCTGCCGCCCCTCAGGTGGGCTGCGTGAGGGTCCACCACCACATGACTCTCCTTACTAACCCAGTCACATGCAGCAGCTACCANCCCGCGGCACTTACCGATGTCAGAGTTGCAGAAAGCGTCCTGCGGGTGGATGGGGACGCAAGTACAAGACTCCACCACCAAATCCCGCAGGCTCCAGCTGCAGAGGAACACGACGAGGAAGCTCAGCCACGCCGTCATGCTGCCTCCGAGGTGCTTCCTCGCTTCTGCGGAGGAGGAG
>VXBZ01006018.1:717712-737637 GCA_013399135.1 Heliornis fulica
GCAAGCCCGAGGGCACGGCAGATCCGCGGCTCCCAGAGGCTGAGGGGTGCGCTACGGTACCGAGCGATGTGAAACTGCACTGCACCACGGCGGGACAGTGCGCGGAGTTATAGCCTCGATCGCGCCCTCTCGGTCTCCGGGGGCGCCGCCGCCCCCGACCAATGGGAGCCCCGCATTACCTCATCGGCGGGAGAGGCCGCCGGGATGGGGCGGGGTTGCGGCCGCGGCTTCAACGCCTTATACGGAATCGTGTGGGGAGCGCCGCGCGTGGGTGGTGGTTGGATGCCCAGCGGTGCAGGTAGCTGGTCGCTCTGAGGAGAGGTCCCGATTCCTTCCCGCCGTCTCCTCATGCCGCTCCTTCCTGCCGGCGGTGACGCCGGCGCGGTGGGCGTTGAAACTCTTAAAAACTAATTGTACCTCCGTCAAGTATCGGTCCAGCGGCCGTCCGTGTCCGGACGGCTCTGGCCCGGAGGAGTGCCTGCCTCAGTCACGCCAGTCGGGACCAGCCGCCCCGCTCTGCACCTCAGGATGCCAAGAGGCACCCGCAAAACACACGCGGGATTCGTTCACTTGAAAAGCTTGTGCCGTTTCCTCTCGAAGCCATCTCGGCTGGCTGCAAGCTGATTTTAAACTGGTGGAGGTGAAATAGTATTTTAAAGGGCTTTAAGGAAGCGATGAGGAAATGCAAGGGGAGTGCAGCGTGTTGCTTCTCATCTTCTTTCCACTGCTTATGGAAAGAGGATGAAAGAAAACGAGGACCAAGACCTAGTTGAAGTGTAAACCAGGTTGCCATCCTGCCCAAGTGCACCTTTGCCTGTCACTGCACCACCATCACCCGTCACTTCCCCTTCTCCAGGCTTTTGGTCACCAAGGGGTCACAAACTGCTAAAGCTGCAGTCGTAAACTGCTAAAATCAAGCTGGAAAAAGCAGTGTCGTATCTACCCAGGCACTCCCAATGTTTAATCTCAAAGTATATTTTAGCAGAGCAGCTTTAGTGAAATTTATAGAAAAGTCGTGTTTGTTTTGTTTTCCCTTATCCTCTTTTGGAACTGTAAATTTCGATCAGCTGTAGAAATGTAAATGTTATAGAAGAACTGGGACTGTAAGGAAGGAGATTGCCAGCTGCAAGACACAGACAGCCTTATTATCCTGCAAAGGGGACTGAGGGGTGATTAATCACAGTATCAAACCAGTGTGTACAATGTCAGAGTACTTTCCATGGGGTTTACAAGACTTAAGCATGTCTAGTTATAAATTATGCTGGTATTAAAGGCCAGGGACCAGCTGTCCTAAATTTCTAAATAGTCAGCTAAGTCTTTAGATTTACAATTCCGCTCCATCTGGGTGAAGCACAGTCTGCCTACACCTTTTCTTTAGTCATACCATCCATATAAAATTTAAACCTCCTGCATTATGAAGCACGGGCTTTTATTTGGAGCATCGGTACACAAAAGCTTCAGGATGGGTGTTGCTCATAGTGATCAGGGTTGCAATGCTAGCCATAGGAAACACAGGTTCCTACCCTCACTGTGACAGAGACAACCCCTGTAAACGCTTCGCCTCAGTATGCTTCAAATCCCTCTCTGCAATGGGGATGATAGTGATAAGAGTTTCTCAGAAATGTCTATTAGTGAGGGCACTGAAAAAATAAGATGGTGTTGAGGTGCTAATGGGTAATATAAGTACGTGTGAGGCAGGGTATTAAGCAGGACATTAGATTTAGACATGTCTCTGAAACGTTTGGCTCCACATTGTATTGTGAGAAGTCCTATGCAAGAAAACTCTTTAGATACTTGAATTGCCTGCTTAAGGTACTACAGCTGAAGATGAATCTGCCAGATTGGGCTGTCATTTCAGTCTGACTGGGTGTTAACAAGGAACAACTCCACTGTCCTCAGCAGAGTAACATGCAAGAAAAATGAGGTGTGTCTAGCACTTTCAATTTTTTTCTTTGTTATTGTAAAAAGTTTGATATCACCATCATCATGATACCCCTGGTCTATCAACATCTCAGATCAGTATCTGAGAGAAGTGGAGTTATTCCATAACCTGACACTCGTGTAAATAAAAGAGAGTTTGGCCCACACACAACTAGATTTTAATCACAACTCCAGCACCACCTCCCTTCCCTCTCTGGCCAAGTAACTCCTATGTTTCTTCATTTCTATAATAATACCTTTCCTGTATGTTCTGAGGACTAACACGATGAATACTTTATAATAAGCTTTAAAGATGATTAGTATTGTGTGACTGTAATACACAGATGCAGGACACATTCAGAGGAGACCGAAAACCAAACCCTTCAGTCATCTCAGTCACTGAAAAGAGGAAGGGGACAGAAGTTACTTAAGGACTCTTCAAGGCATGAAAGTAGTGTATTTACAATGAGACTGACCAAGTTCATGAATGTAACATGGCGTGTGTGCTGATTATGGGAACTAGTTCACTTTTCAGATACAACCCAGAGAAGTAATCTGCAATTACTTTGCAAGACGAAAAGGAGTGTCACAGCTTGACCCAGCAGCAGAGCACATCTGTTTGGAAGGGATGGTGTGCAGGCTCCTTGCAGGGCAGGGCTTACCACTGTCTTCTATACCACTATGTGAGAGGTGATCCAGAAATGTTTGAATTCATGTATTAGCACTGCCTGGAGTAGTAGCACCTGTATTCAGTCAGCTAGGGCTTAGCTGATTCACCTACTTTTTTGACACCTAGATTTTATTTTGCTTTTCAAAGAGATTAACTTCTCTATAGTAATAGGAATATAGGTTCTTCAACCAGGACTTGATACTGTACGGTAACTACAGCATTTACCCCTTAAAGGGAACATTTCATAAACAGAACCCAGCGTGCTTTATTATTTAAATCCTAACATTTTGTAAATCACAGATAAGCAATAGTCAAGAAAACTCATTCTGGCCAGTGGCCTGCAGGGATGTCCTGGTTAGGTCATTGAGCTTGCATGTACATTCACGTTATCATCGGTAATTAGAGATAGTGCATATTATCCTGACCGACTTTTACAAATATCTATTAGGTATTTCAGATTCGCCTGTCTCCTTTGAGACTTACTAGTAAACTGCACTCTGGAAGAGCCAGGCAGTGGTTCTGAGTGTTTATTTACGTGAGAATATTGTTACAATGGTTCAAAGTAGCACAGAAAGTCCATGAAGGAACTGAAAGAGAACTGTCGAATACCTGTTCTATGCCCTATCTATGTGGGAGAAACAGTACGAGGAAAAAAACCAAACCAAAACAAAATGAAAATGAGCATTTGGCACCTTTGCCTAGACAAAGCTTTAAGCCCTATATGGCCATAAAATTTTAGCAGAGGAAGAAGGAGAAAATAAAGTCCTTGATCTTCATATGATAAAGTTTGAGTTCGTGTTTGGTTAATGCAACCAAATAAGAAATCTGTGTTCATCTAGTGCTCCACCAAGAACAGTCTGTTGAACACAATTAAGGATCTCTGCTTTACTGGGCAGCCACACCACTTCATGCTGTGATCTTGTCGGATCCCACAAGCTAAGCATGACTGGGCTGGGTCAATAGTTGGTGTGAAAATTCTGTGAGAAAGCCATGTCCCGCAGGTGTTGTTGACTGAGCAAAGCGCTTTCTTCCCTCCGTCCCGCCTGACTGTGTAGAGACAGTGCTAGGGGGCACTGCGCTGCAAGACATGGTTGTGTCTATTGCGGCTGAAGCCAGGCTCCTTGCAATATCTAATACATAACTCTTTGGAAATGAAAGATGTTAAGCTGAGTGTTACGGTTAAAATACAAGGGGAGAACTACCTTTGTAGATGCTTGCTGCAGTTTACATCAGGAGGGTACTAGCAATGTAATTTTCCTTCCACCAGTCCTGCTTGTGGCAGGAAATGACCATTCTCCTAGCTGGAGAGACAGAGAGAAAAGCACGTTTGGGTATTCCTTCAAGAGGCATAAGGTGTTGCTGTAAGTGAACTAAAGGCGTATTCACTTTCCTTCTGCACACATTTCAATGCGAGGGATGCTGGGCGCTGATAGAAAGCTGCTTCTGAACTGGCAAAAGCACCTGAACGAAAGGGGCACAGAAGGGTTTCATCAAACTACAGGAACTGCTAGCAAAAAAAAAAAGGNTGTGGAGGTGTGAGGGAGGGGGAAGAGAAAGACAAACAAAGAAAGAATACCCCCACTACCACCAGAATAGAAAAAAACCCTGACATCTGGCAGGTGTAGTGGCTGAAAACACTGTAATTCACCACCAGACCTCAGCTGGCTTAAACGGAGCACGGCATGCAGTAAGTCACGAGGCTTCAGCCTGCAGTCCGAACAGTCCTGCCACCTCCATGACAATATATTAATTTATAAAACCTCTAAAATATGGGCATTTTTCCATTTTAACTTTTCCACAGTACCTTGACTTGATTCATTAGTGTGGAGTCCTGCCGTTAACATTCTAAATCGTCCAGCTGCCAAATTGCCCAAAAGCCTCCTCATGTCCTAAAAACTGTTCTGAAAGTTGACAATCCTCATACCTTTTACACCAGCTCAGCATCACACCCTCTAGGAGATATAATTGTTTTTATGCTTTGAAGCAGCAGGTGGGCAATGGTCGGTGCTTTCCAGAGCCATCTGATGTCCTTTTTGCAGCACACTCACACCAACTTCTAGGGAAGTACAGAGTGGTTATGCAATGCATTTCCAAAAGATTCTCTCATTTCCTGATTATCTTTTCCAGAATGTTTTTTCTGACACTGTTGAGAATACTGTTTTGATTAAAATGTTCGTATTTGCTAGGATTTGTGTGTGTGAAAAAGTTTGAAATACTCCTCTGTTCATTCCTCCATTGTATCAGTGAATTTCATATGCTACTTAAAATAAGAAAGCTCTTCAAAAATGTCTTTAATTCTATAAATACATAAGAAAAAAAAATCATTTGATCTTTTTCTCTGAAGATGCAATGGAATTATGTCACCTTCCTGTTTGCAATCCAGACGTAGGTAACACCTTATCCCACCCCAAAGTTTTATTTTTTTTAAACCTTCAACAGTTCTATACTGTGTTTAATCTTCAAGTATCCTTTACTGATTGTGCTTACAGAGAGCACCCAGTCTGGAAGCAGACCACAGGCACCATGTATCACTAGGAGTATTATATTATAAAGACTGTAGAATATGAAATCACCCTCTTGGTAGTGGGGGGAATCCTCCAATCAGGCTGTGGTGTGGCATCAGCTGCATAAAGGCAACCAGGAAATATCTTTTAACAGGCTTATCATGCTGAAAATGTTTCCTGCACGTGACTGCACTCCTTGGCCCCACTCCAGCAAAATACTAAAGCACATGTTCAACTTTAAGCACACAAGATGCTCTACTGAAGTCAACAGGACCATTTACATGCACAAAGTTAAATATAAGCTTAAGTGCATTTCTGGAGGAGGGCCAAAGGGCTCAGTACCATGGAGGGTTCAAGCCAGGAGGCTGTGATTAGATGGCCTGACAAAGTCTGGGGGGAGAAGGACATGACACGATTTGCTTGGCTCTGACTGCCTGTGCCTCATTCCAAGCAATTAATTTTCTCTCATTTTTGTTTATAATACATTTTTCCATTTCTCTTGTTTTGCTTTCATGCTGCTGTAGCCATTTCCAAATTGAAGTTTTGTTTTTTTCTTTTTCAAACCCTTCTAAACTGCATCGATAGCTTTAAGTGACTGAACAAAGAGATTTCAAATAGATGAAGTGGTTCAAATGGTAATAAGAGATGGTGTTCCCAGAGCTGTGGAGGCTGGCACTAAGCAGAGAAGAGAGTGAGAGCGATTGAAAAATCACTTTTCTGTTGTTCCTTTGTATGAACTAGTTTCTGGCTTATGCAATGTGCAGTAATTAAAATGGCTGGAATGCCTTGCATTTTTAAGAGAGCTTTAAGGCAGCTCTGTGGCATTGTGGCCAACAGAGTTCATGAGCTGCAATCAAGGTTTGTCGTTTCTATCAGCATAACTCAAAGAACACAGTATCTCTATAGAGGCCTTGGAGGGGAGTTAGAGGAAGAAGGGGTAGACACAAAAGCAGTAATATCTTCTCCTGGCATCAGCTCCATCAACAGCTATGGGACAAGCCTTCCATTTGGTCAGATGAGAAAGCCTAAAGGTTGGTGTGGTCATCAGAGATCTCATTGCTTTCGTTCACTGTAACTTTAACGTCCTGCCCAAACTCAAACAGCACTTATACATTCTTTATCTTTCATTGTAATCAATGTCTTCTTCTAGATACTGTAGAGGAAATGTCTTTTTCTGTGAAAGAGGTTTGTATTTGAGTACTGGCCACTGCAGTGTTGGCTGCATTTCTGAGGGTCCAAATAGCTCCTGATGTTTAGCAGACAGAGAGCCTGGCAGGCTGGCAAGTTTGTGTTCCCTGTGATGAGGTTTAGTTTGCTCAGCAGTGGTAAGGGAGGGTCTTGCTGCTTTTCAGTCCTCTTGGCACAGTCCAGGATTTCATTTTTGACATTGAAGGTGGCTGGCCAGTGCATCTCTGATCTTCTCTCAATACCTGGCCTGGCTTCTCACAGTGATGAGCTGCCACAGAATAGCAGGAGAACTGAAAACAGCCTGGACCTGACTGGGTTGAAGATATGGCCTTTTGGACATGTTGAGCAACCAGACCCTTCTCCCCTTATCTCTGCCTCTCACCAGCCATAATTATGAGACAGAGTGAGCCTGCTTGCATCTCCCGGCATAATCTTTCTCTCCTTCACCTACACATCAGAGTGCACTGTCAGGCTACACTGGTCTCCACTATGCAGTGTGAGTGTTGGGAGGTATAGAAAGATCCTGTACATAAGACAATAATCCTCAGACCACCCTGAGACTAGCACAGCTGGAGTACCTCCATATGCAGTAGGGCAGACAGTCCCTAAGATGTACCAATGGTTTTAAAGCATGTTGGAATCCTCTGAAACCACCATACTCGTGAAAAGCAGAAAGAACAGCACCAAGGAGATGGCATTCCTCTTTTTGTCACATTAATGAGCCTGGAGACAGTGTCGGGACTGCAGGAAGGGTCATGTCTTTACGCGAGGACAGATGCAGCTGCAGGAAACCTACTGTCTCTAGCATCTTCTTGCACAACCTTCAAATACTTCCTACAAGAATAAGGCAGTCCCTTCATCCCATAGTCTGTTACTAGTTTCTCACCTGAAACTGCAAATAAAGGTGTTAATTACAAGAACGGTCTCTAATGAAGAGAATAGTGTCCTAGCAGGGAGCAAACTCAGCAATTCCTGTCATGTGTGTCAGCACCTGGGTGTCAAAATGAGAAGCAGTTCCTCTGTGTGGAGACCCCAACACAGATCATTGCCTTGGCACAAGATATTTTCTAAATACATATGGACTTTTTCAATACTTTTGCTCCTGTGTTCCCAAATCGATGCTGCATTCTAAACAACAGCTGACTGCAGGGCCTTCCCATATGGACTCAAGGGCCAAGCCAGTAGAAGCTGGTGTATTTCTAATGTGAGATTTCAAGGGCAGATCTCTTTCTTCTCTAGGGCAAAAGGCAGCACTTCTGCTTCCTCACTCTTTTGGAATTTTTCTCCATAAATCTTGGCGTACAGTGCAGACAAAAGAGGAAGAGATGGTAGAACTGCAGCCTGAAGTGACGATGGGCATTTGTTTATTGTCTTGCTCTTCCTGAGTGAAAAGCAACACATCCATCACTGAGCCTTTTCAGGTCAGCAGTGTGAGTTCCACAACTAATGTATTAATGTCAGGAGTGGAACCATCAGTGTTTGATTTAGCACAGATGTGCAAAAACAGTGTTCTTTCTCCACTGAAGACAGAGGGAGCAATGCACAGCCCCCATTTCCCTTTCCTTTAATCTGAAGGCCCCGAGCTATCCCTTAGTTGTGACTTCTATGTGCTTCTGAGGGGTGTTTAAGCAGGGGACACAGAAGCGTGCAAACACATCACAGTGGAATTACACAACCCTGCTGTTCATCTAGTGAAGTAGCCCCAGTTTCCATCTCACTGTGAGTGATAATGGGTAATCTGCAGCAAGAGATTATCTGGAACCAGGTACAGCCTGGCTGGAGGTGAAGCTGAAAAAGAGGAATGGAGCAAACCTCCTGTTTTTCATTTGAACTGAATGAAAGTATCTTTATCAGGGACTGTAGGGCTAGGGTTATGATCACATGTTTTATTAGCAGAAGCTTAAAAAACCTATCCAACACTGACAGAGTTCAACTTCTTTTGAGTCTAACTTTGTAAAAAAAGTAGCTCACAGTGCCCAGGGAGGGCCTGGGGGGTGCCTCTTGTGAAGGGGAGACACACTCTTTAGGGAAATATACTTGCACTCCACTGGTACTACCCAGAAAGAACGACTCTAGATGCATAGGAGAGACAGCAATGAGGACTACCCAGAGCTGCCAGGAACCTGACAGGTGTCAAATGTATGTATAGCTAATGTACCAGTAGTTGAGCTATGAAGTTATCAAAGCTTGAACATGTGCCCTGAGCAAGTAAACACCTTGCTGTAGCTCTTCTCTTAGTGCCACCAAATCCCACATAAAATGTTGGCCAGGGGCATCGGCATTAGCCCAGGTGCCCTGCTGTTGGGGCCTGGACTACTCCAATACAGCGCTTTATCTCATGCGCTAAGAGGCTGGAGAGGTACTGAACATTTTTAGTGGTGCCAGGTGTCCCACAATAGCTTAGGTCAGCACATTCCTGTCCTGTCCTCTTCTCTCTTATTCCTATGCCTGACTAAGGGATGCTCCACAGCATATCTCCCATTCTTGCCATCTCCCAGTAACTGCAGAAGTGATTTTAAGCAATGACTAAAGGTAAATGTGGGAACAGATTAAGCTCTCACCACACAAGCCGGGATGCAGGAGTGCTCTGCTTAGGCTCCTAGCTGAGGTCAGTGAGGAAGGTGCTCTCAGTGTAACAGTTCTGCAATATATGAAAGGGATCTACAGTTTTACTCACAGGATCGTTCATGGGAAACAACCAACAGAGTCTAAGCATCAGAAGCTTCTACCGACAGAGAAGTGGCTCTCCAAACAGACAAGTATTTTATATATTTTTAATTAGGATGTCTTCATATTTTGTAGATTATAACCAAACATTTTTAAACAAAATCTTGTGTCCTCTTGGTGTGTTTCTCTCCCCAGTGAGTAGAAAGGAAAGGAAAAGACAAGGTCTGCTCAATGCAGGCAAATCCTTAGTGCAGCTAGAATAGAAGGCACTAATCTGGTCTCCCTTATCTCACAGGATAGCTATGGGAATACCTTCCAAAGGCATTGCAATTCTCTCTCCCACTGTTCAGATTAAATGATCTATTGCTGGAGAAAACCTTTCCCACTGATACTCACACAGTCATTTTTGTTTCAAGGAATTTCTTGTGCCAAAGAAGCGGGATCATCAAAAATAGCACAGCCTGCCTCATGGAAGGAGAAAGAGCAAACTAGGAAGGGAATTTTTTACTTCATTTGAAATTGGTTTCCCCATCCGGAATAAACCTTCACCTTTGAACATCATATATAATGGCAGCTTGGCCTAGAGGGGCTAGTATAGCATTAGCTGTGCATTGCTGTAAGCAAATAGTACCACTGAGAGCTGGCTGACGGAAGAAAATTCTTATTCCCAGTGAATGTGAGAGGATTTCCTTCTCCTCCCTAGTGACAGAATCTAGCTCCTTAACTTAGACAATGCCTCTAACTCCCCTAAGGGCTTTCACAAGTATCAATGCAATTACTTCAAACTTCCCTGCACCCCAAAACCACCCTATAATCTGAAGGGCAAGCAAGTACAGCTACTCAGTTTTATTTTGAGAAAAGCCTTTGAGAATAGGAAGGAGAAAAGAGGAGAAGCTGGTGCTGTAAAAAAAAAAAAAAAAAACAAAACCATATTCTGTCAGGCATTTCTGGGAAGGAGTAGGGAGGACAGACTTTAAAACCATGTCTATGGTTGCATGTAAGGGATAGTTCTCAAAGGAGTCCCTTAATCAGATTCTGCAGAAGATAGGCTGTCTCTGAAATTCACTCCAGGTCTTATTCTAAGGCCATATGCTCTGGTCACGTGAAGATTTACAGTCTCGAATTTACTGGCCTCAGAGAATCTAAAAGAATTATGCAAGAAATCATGCTCCATGATAACTGAGGTCTCACACAGCCGTGCTTTCTAAAGACTGCTTCTAACTTGATGTATGACCCCTCTAGGGTTTTGTAAGCCATTCTGGAAAAGAGGGAAGGGGAGAAAAAGGGGGGAGCTGCTGATCATTGCCATATGTGAGAAGCATCCCTGTCTGCACGTGGGTGTGACGTCCGTGTTATCACAGAGGCCGAGCGCTGCATACCCTCCCTGTTTCCTGTTTCCAGTCAGCATCTTGCTGCTGGAGCAGGAATCCCATATCACTCAGTACTGCAATTACAAAAGAGGAAAGTGGTGGCCAGTGGAGGGGGAAGGGGTGGGGGAAATCCTCTTAAATAGCCATGTAGGATGTCTGGGCAGGGATGTGAGCCAGGAGTCCTCAGAGGCAATAGAATAAGTGGGAGTTTAGCAAACAACTGTTTTCTTTCTTTCTTTAACTAGTGTTCCTCAGAGACCTCAGCACTCCAGTTCTCAGAGCTAATTTTAGTTATTTGTGGTTGGCCTGTTCCTAATGTCCCTTTCCTATCTCTCACACACACTGAACCTTGGTATACTCTCTGTGGGCTGACATATGACGTGAAAACCTCTAATCTGTGGGTCAAATATAAAAAATGAAATGGGATCAGGAAACTGGAAGCACTATTTGCTTTCTTCCAAATAAGGGAGACACATTCATATTAGAAGTTCTTTGCATACCAAGTTTGTGGGTTGTTTTTTTTTAAGCATATGAGGGGAATGACTTATTCTTGAAAATTTTATGGTAACCACCAGAGATATTATCATCCCATGGACACTGTCTTTCCTATGCGGACTATGACCAACATGCTTTCATTATTTATTGGCACTACTCTTCTGTAGGAAAACCAAAACCACATTGTCCCAAACACTGTACTGACATGCAACAGGCTGAGTGAGTCCCTGCCAGAGGGCACAGAGTTCATGTTAGAGAGGGTTCAAAATGTGCACAGTGGCAGTAAAGCTGTGCTGCCAGGAGCGAAGGAGCTTTGCAGCATGTGGTTTTCATACCACAGATGTCATGTCCATGGAAGTCTGAGTCTTACCTGATTTACACACCTGTGATGATTTGATGTCAATGCTTTATCTTCCACAAAACTTGTAGACAGTCTGTGATTAATCAGATATCCAGAGGCACCACAGGGTACAAAAGGAAGGTAAAAGGTTTAGGATGTCACCTCCTATTTTAGCCAAATCTTTCCAGAAACATGAGCAACAGGTGGCACTTTTTCTTACTCTGAAGTTTCTTGTGAATTCCCTCTCCTGATCTCCCCTCCTCTCCACATACAAATCTCTAGAGTATGCTCTGCAAAGTATATGCTCTGAATGATGTATGTGTGGGACTGTGGACCGTAAAAGGGCGTATGGATCATAAAGGATCTGGAAGAGATGGTGGCTCCACTCTGATTGGAAACTAAGTCCAGGGCCTGGGAATCAGATCAGTAGTCTTATTTTCAGTTGATAGATTTAAGAAGGCTTTGAGTCAGGTGAAGAATACTGGGAAGCTGTTTAGGAAGAGAAAAGGGTAGTTACTACGTCCCTCGAGGACAGGAGAGCACAGTTCCTTGAGCTGACAGAGGCCAGATTTATGTTATTAATTGCACAGCCCAATTACTTTGTGTGTGTGGTTTTGGGTTTTTTTTCTGGTTTTGTTTTGGACTGGAAATAAAAGACTGACTAGGATTATCTTAAACAGTCTGCCTGTAGCAGCCTGCTCTGGCTGGCAGGAACAAGTCCATCTGCACAGAAAACAGTCCAAAGGAGCTGCCCATCTCTGCACCCTGAAGGTAATTCCCAGGTGAGGTTGTGCTGCACAAGAAGCATATTTTCTATCCTACAGAGACTGAGGCAGGACACTGCAGCCTGCATCACTGTTAGCATAGACAGGCTGCTTGCAGTAGGGAGAAGCCCAGCAGTGAGCAGATCACATGTTGAGGCACAGGGATAATCTCATGTCTCTGGCTTCCCACAGATTCCTGGGATCTCTGCTGATTGCTGAAGATTCTCTTCATTTTTAAGATCTGTGTTGGCAGCTTGTTTCACCTTTGGACAGAGATAAATCCTATTTGCACTGAAGGAACGGATGGGGGGAACCTACACACACACATCATTTACAGGTTTTCCTATGAATTCCTGGGCAGATGGACACAGGCATGTGAGTCCTTGAAACTCTGTTTGCACTGGAGGAGTAGTGGGTGTGGTGCTGTGGACATGGCCAGATACACATGTTGCCCTTCACAGAGAAGCTCACTGTCCTCCAAAGACTGAATATCAACAAAATCCTTCCTGTGGGGACTTCCAGCTTTGACCAAGCCAGCTGTAAATTCCTTTGAGGCTGAGACTAAGATAACTGGAATCCTGGGAGGATCTTGGTACAGCCTCAAAACTATTTCCACTGAACCTTCCCCCCCCAAAAAAATGGTTTCTCTGACCCAGGAATGTTGATCTCTGTAACAATGGCCAAGCTGAAGTCCTAGACCACTGACATTAACCATTATTAGCTCATTATTTCTTTTCTCTCCCTCATCTAATATGAAAATTGTCCCTCTGAGAGACAGACTTGTCTTTTTGTTCCATTTTTGTATAGCACCTGGTACAACAGGAATGGTAATACTCTTTTGTATCTTTTATATCTTTTATATCTTTTAAAGTTCATTATTTTGGAGTGTATAGTTGTAAAGCATCTGAGTTAGCACAGCAAAGCTGATGTCTGCTTCAGCCAGGAAATGGCTGAGAAGGAAGGAAAATGAGGATTGGGGAATAAATTGCTAGGGTGCAGTGGAACAGAAGCCATTGACCGGTGTGGAGTGGCTGAAGCAGGAGATAGCAGAAAGGTAGCTATGTACACAGAAGGCTCCTCAGCCAGTCCCAACAAAGCTAGAAGAAAACTCATTTGCTCTATGGCAGGTGAAGGTACGGCTGTTCAAAGCCAGGACAGCCAGCTTCCCTGGCCACAGGACCTACCAGCTGTCTCCTCACTTCCCAGACATCACCTTTTAAATGCAGAGGTTCTGGAGGGCTCTTACACCTCTTGGCATGAATGCATACTCTAAAAGCTTTGCCCATGATGTTGTGCCCCCTGTTGTCACCACTCTTCCTTCCAAGGATGGAGAATGTAATCCAGGCCTTCTCGCCCTGCCTGTGGTGCCTCTGAAGCACTGAAGTCTCCAGTGAGCAAACAGCCAGAACATCCACTGTGAAGGATAACGCCAGGAAGGGCACATCAAAGATTGGGAAGGAAGAGTGACTACACCACTGTGTTCCAGGCACATTTAGATTGCAAATGGTCCCTAAAGGACACTGATGTATGTTTGGGGCAGCTTCTGGGCTACATGCACTCACACTGATAGAGGTACAGAAAAATGATGCCACCTCAGCCAGCTCCTAGGGGCTCTCATCAGCAAATCTGAGCAGGGCACAGTTCCTAAACTTCACACCAACCTCTCTGCCTCTTCCTACCTGCCACAGTAAGCGGGTGGGTGTTTTCAGTGATATCTTCCCTCCAGGGTGAGAAAAAGGCAGATAAAGAACAGCCAAGTGGTGTGCTGGGCTCACACTCCTCCTTGCTTCCTAAACTACAGTCATACACTGACATGAGAGATCTTACTCACTTGCACTCACATGAAATTCACACAAGCACTGAAGTTGGGAAGGCTGTCAGGCCTGTTCCCAGCTCTAGAGCAGCCCTTTGACGCGACTGTGTTGAGTTGGGTTTTTTTCCCAGATGAGAGGCTGGTCCACACCACCCCTAAACTCACCTCCACCCCCAAACAGCTGTTTTGCCAAAGGGTGGAGGAGCAGACCTCCTGATAGAGGGTGGAGCTGTTTGAAGGGGAGGAAAGCAGTGACTTCAGTTTTTATTAAGTAATAGCAGAGCAGGGAATGCGTCACTCTGAAAAACAAGAATTTGGGTGGGAGCAAAGGCTCTTTGCAGCATCTTATGCACAGAGCCTTCCTCGTTGTGGGAAACAAGCAGATGCACCATTCTGAAGAGGAAAATTAGAAAGTCAAAGACTCAGTAGGTTAGATGCCTTGTAATCTAACCCCCTTAGATATAGGGGAATTCAAGAAGAGCACTGAGGTGAAAGGACATGTAATAGCAAAGGTGTTTTGGACTAGAGTTTAGGAAGCATTTTTCTCCAGCAGGGATAGGGGTGCATGGGAATAGATCAGATCTGTGTGAATGGAACAGCATGGCAATAGATCCAAGTCCATGTGAATAGAGTGAGAGTGAAAGACTGGTCTGGATGCAATGCCATATCTGGCCCTTGGCCAGGGAGAGGCAGGGCAGAGCGGCATCACAAACAAGTTGTCATCTGTTGTGGTCAGCCTTGGCTGGAGCACCAGTACCACCACATCTCAAACACCCTGTGGCCTTCTCTTACTTGTGTCATTGGCCTGGTCCCTTATCTGGCTTGTCACTTCCATGGTGCTGACACACCTTTTACTATGCAAACAGGGCAGCTCTGGCAATTTTTTTTTATACCAGGGAGGGTTCTTGCCCTGGCAAGGGAATTCTTTGTAGACAGAACAGAGCTTCTCAAGCAGCACATGGAGGCCATCTTCCAAGGGAGTAGATGGCACTAGGGTTCAAGTACAAATACCATGGGGGGTATGATAGAATAGACAGACGTGTCTCACAGAGAGTTAGCCACAAGAGGACTGCTATTCTGAGGTTAGCAACAGCCTCCTCTCAGTCCTGGGCTTGTGAACGAGTATTGTAAGATCTGGATCTGTCTCTCCAAGTAAACCTTTCCCTGCAGCTGACTCCTGCAGAGAGTATAGACAGCCTCAGACCAGTCTTCTTTCTGTTCCAGTCAGTTCTTTCCTCTCCTAGTCCTCTCAGGTGAAACTCAGAACACCTTGACACCATCCTCCAGACATATAACAGTGTGGAGCCACACCTACCTAGCCTTCCTCTAGCTAGCACAGGTAGTGTAGTGCATCAGGGCTGGCATGTGCTTCACTCATTGGGTATTTACCCAGGAACTTGCCTGGGCATGTTCAACCTGTCTTAGAGTCCTGGCTGTTGAGACTGGACTTGTGCTGCAGCTCAAAGGAGTTATTTTCTATCCGGTTCCTAAACACTTTTGTATACTGCAATCATGCATGGTGAACATGTCCCAGACACAGTCAAGAATTCTGTCTCTGCTTAGAAGAGGTGTTAGTTGGGCTGACAAGTGTTCAGGTTCTTTTTTCTGATATATAAAGTAAAACCGAGCTCACAATGATTCCTGCAAACTTTCCCAAGAGACTCACCAAGGTTGCGAAGAAATAGAACACAACCAATAAACCACTTCTGCCTCAAGTATATGATGGGAAAGATTAAAAATTAAGAAAGTGATAAATGTACCTTTTCTGCCAGACTGATTGACAGCTTCAAGAGTAAAGTTCAATTTCTAGGGGTCACTAATAAACATAATTTTGTGTTGTCACTCCCAACCTGGGAAAAGGAAATTAACGAGTGTTCAGAGAACTCTGTTTCCTTGCTCACAAACCACAAATGACTTAGTAGAACAACACTGTTTTAGAGATAAAGAAGAAAAGGACAAAGGAACATAAACAAACAGGCACCCACCAGCTCCCTCAGCAATACCTGCCAAAGGATCTCTCTAATTGCAGATGCAACTGCTTGTTCCTCCACCCCACTCTAGCAAACCTCCAGTCACATCTGACCGTTTTGGGGTACTGCCACTCACCTGCTGGGTAACAAAGGCTTCTTCAGAGCTGGAACTGCACCCCTGACCAGTCCCTCTGGCTTGCTGCTTCTTGTAGCCATTCTAACTCCCATTAACAGCCCCTCTTAGTGGCTCCAGGTAAGCATCCCCATCATTGGCAGTCAAGAGCCACTCCTAGTCCTCAGTGGGTCCTGGCTTTTTGTTGCTCAAAGACAGCTTCTTAAACAAACGTTCCTGGCCCTCTAGTTTGCTGTATGTTTACGCCCCAAGAGTGCAAATGATTACATGAAGCTGAGAATGGTCACCTACTATAGGCACAGCTAGTCCCAGCTTTTCACACCTACTGAGATTAGCATTATCCTCATTTTTGTTTTCTTACACAAATCCACCCACATGTGGTAGCATATAAAAATCAGCATGCATAGGTATTAAGCCTGCCTCTAGGCTTTCTTCAGCTCCTTTCCTCTCCAACTAAGACCAGCAGAGCAGTCCTGCCCTTCTGTCTCTCCATCCCTCTGGGCCTCCTTGCTGGCAGGTCAACAAAACATAAAGGAAAAGACAATATCCAAGCAATGTCTAGCTTCAACCTGAGCATCATATCAGGACTGACCAAAAAAAAATAGTTATCCTATATATGCCTCAAGACAAGCCTGTTTACAACAATTTAAGATCCTACTGTTATATCTGTGCCACAGATGAATGAACTCAGAAAGGCTAAGAGATGCTAATGAGTTTATGACCAGTCCCAATGCTTTTTCACCCCTTCCCTGTTTACTCAGAGTGGGAAATATTCCCAAACTGGGGAATTAGTAACACTAATGACTGGATGCATCATCCCTGCATGCTGAACATGACTCACAAAGTCAGTATGGCCCTAGCAGCTGAAAGGAACAATGCATTGTGTTCTGCGTGACTTGTTTTGGCCACACCATTGCTGGAGCCCAGAACAAGGGCAATGACGTCATAGCCATAGGCTTAATGTGTAAATTACATATACAACAGCACAAGCTCTGTGTGATCCATTTCTTCCATATTAATGCAGCTTAGGGCATATATACACAATTAGTTGCCAGAGCCAAGAATAAGTCATTTGGAACAGATTATTTATTTCAGGCTTTTCATAAGAATACTTCTCAGTCCCAACGGACTAGTCCTGGAGAGGTAGTACCTAGCTCAATGTTGAGCTAAATAACTTAGTCAAGACCTCAGCTAGAAAGACAACAGTTTGGAATGTAGAAATGGGCAGACAAGAATCCCACTAAGAAATAGCTTACATTTTTCTGACAATTAACCATTGTTGCAAGTATTTACATTAAAAAAAAAAAAGAGTAAGAAAAAGCTTTGAGGCAAAGAAAGAAATTATTCACAGGCATTTTCAAGAAAATTACTTTGAAGCTTTTCATGCACTTATGTTTGAACAAGGCTTTTCTCCATTAGCCTGAGTGGAAGAGGGGGGTTGTTCCTTCCTTTCAAAAATGTGTTATGCTCTCAAAGGAGCCAGTGCAGGAGGGGGCGTAGAGGCTGATCATACAGCGACATTGTAATCGGAGGCCAGTCAGTGGGTCACGCAGACAAGCTCGAACTAGCTTTAAACTATCATGTGCATGCTCATATGGAGCTCCCAGGAAAGCTATCAGCAAGCATAGTCCCCCAGGGAACCGGGCAGTTTTGGCAGCCTGTGCTGAGCTCTAAACTGCTACAGCTATACTGCTGTTAGCACCCAGCTCAGGTAGCTTGAGCTTGGTTTGGATAGGAGCACTCCTGTCCTCTTTTGGCATGGATAGCTGTGCCAAGGGGGACAGTTCCCCACCTCATGAAACTCTTCCTTAACGTACTTTCAGGCTGCTTGTGGGTGCCTCAGGTGACAAGGTCTGCCTGTGTCTCATATGATGTGCTCCTTTCATTGTTTGTCGGGTTAAGCCAGGGTTCCTCTGCCCAGCAAAACAGGGGAAGCCCTGAGAATTCATAACACAAAATTTAATCTAAAGTGAAAAAAACAGAGGCTTGTGTGTAGAGGCTTGTCAAACAACACATTCCTGTAATAGTTTCCCAACGTTGAGTACCAATTGGACAGTCACACACTTCGCTGCATGTTCCCAACCAGCTGGAACCTTGATCTGCTGGGTAGACTGGGGCTGGAGCCCTGCCAGTCTCCCTGGAGACCAGCTGTGACCCAACCCCCACCCAGGTTCCTGTGCCGTTTCACTGAGCAGTAGATTGCCAAAAGCTGGTGCAAAGCTGCATGTCCGATTAAATTTGTTATTTTGCAAAAGGATTTAGCTTTGCTTGCTGGTTATTACTAAAGAAAAAATCCTAAGCTGCTGCTTTAACCTGTGTTAAACCTTTCATAGGGTGAAAGAATCTGGTGCCTTTTCTTCCAAGTTGTAAACAAGGAGAAAAAAACCTAAGGGTAGGCAAAGAAAAAAAAACAAAAAAAAAAGGTTTTAAATATTATTAGTACTACATTCTTTTACTTTCCAAGCGAAAAGTATTTTTAAAGTTCTTGTGCTAAAAGCCTGCCACATCAGAAGGGTTACTGTACTCAGCTTCTGAAAAATATCTGATAACGAATCATCAGCCACCATCTTAAACACACTCCAGCTCCCACACATACCTGCTGTCTCTTCAGGGAAGTGCTAGTAAGCCTATCCAAAAGGGCTTGTAGCATATAAAGTTGATGAGAGATGTTCACATATTTCTTTTTTTCCCTATGTAAATCAAAGGAAGCTAAATCAAATAAACCACTTATTCCAAAACAAGCTTTCTGTAATACAAGATTTTCTGTGTTTTAATTGAGTTTGTGGCTGACTATTAGCTAAAACAATAAAATATTATCTGTTGAGAAAATTTTAAGGCAGCAGGAACTGGTAGGCTGCAAAAGAAAATGACTGTAAATGGCTCAGCACATGCTAAAATACTCTTATGGTTGCAAAGCCAGGGAGTGCCTATAGGAAGTGCCTTTTACAAGGGTTGCCACTGAAGTTGTAATTTCCCTGCACTGAGCCCTGCAGTCTAGATAATTTCTTTCACAGGATTCCTGCCTCGTTTCTGCCATTAAAAATTAGCATTTTATACTTCACTTTATTCTTCTGCTCAGTGGATGGACCTAGATCTTCTCTAGTACACAGGATTTAAACCATTCTCTGAGAACAGAAAGACTAAATCCCCCCCCCCCCCTTGAGTTAATGGCATTCGGCAAGATATCATATCTAACTGCTTCAGAAACATCAACAAATTTGTTTCCACAGCACTGCAGTGAATGTTATGTATTCTGTAGACAAGAGGCTGCCTGCTGAAAACAGCAGAGTCAAAAGATTTTGTGTACCTGATATAGAATGGCAAGGACTTGGGTTTTCACTGTTTCTAGCATGCCATAGCATTTTATATTCAAGGCACAAACCCCAGATGTAGTTGCAATCGTTCAGTCTCTTTTGCAAGTCAGCTGTGGTTCAACTATTCAGGGGCTATGGTGGCAATGCCAGCTTCAATAGTTGCATCCCTTGTCACCAGAGCCCATGCCTTCCCACTCTTGCCCTACAGCGTATCAATCCCCCACCACACACACACAGAGCTGTTTGTGGGCCTGGTCTGCAAATCCAATCAGGGAATCAATTCATATTAAAAATAACCCTTCTGGGCCTCAGAGAACAGTCTGGGACTGGAGGGTATATGTCACGCATCCAGAAAGCAAGGGATAGTCATGTCACCATCCCCTGGGGGACATGTGGCACAAAGGAACTTGCCTAGTGTTATACTGGAGCTGTGTGGCAGTATCAGGGACACAGGGAAGCAGTTCATTGCTTCAGTCCAGCCATGGCTTCTTGCTCTTTCTGCCTTCTCCGGTGGCCACCGCCATCTGCCTTTCACAACATGTAAGGCAGGGAGTACTGCAGAAAAACGTTGCAAGGCTTTCACAGCCATGAGTAGCCCTCAGAGCAGTTCCCTCCTTCCCGTAGAGCAAGGGGGTGTTCAAGAAAACAATAGTCTGTGTGCTTTGAAACAAAGACAGCATCATAACCCATCGGTACAAATGTTGCCTGGGTAACTTGAATCACAGAATATTAGGAGCTGGAAGAGACCTCAAAAGATCACTCAGTCCCCCCCCCCCC
>VXBZ01006018.1:737849-752431 GCA_013399135.1 Heliornis fulica
ACAATACTCCAGGTGTGGTCTCACCAGGGCAGAGTAGAGGGGGAGAAGGACCTCTCTTGACCTACTAGCCACCCCCCTTCTAATGCACTCCAGGATGCCATTGGCCTTCCTAGACACAAGGGCACACTGCTGGCTCATGGTCATCCTGCTGTCCACCAGGACCCCCAGGTCCCTCTCACCTTCACTACACCCTAACAGGCCAGTCCCCAACCTATACTGGTACCTGGGGTTGTTCTTCCTCAGCTGCGATACCCTACACTTGTCCTTAATCCCAGATTTCCTGTTTAAGTGCTTGACTCCATAACCATTATAAAGTTTTATGCAGACTTTTTATGTGTAATGTGTGTCCTTGTTTAAAGTGACCTGGAGTACAAGAATGAGTAAGGGGATAGCTATCTGGGCAATGCCAAGGATTGGAACAAATGCTTTGTCCTTGCTCCTTATGATAGATTGTTTGGAGATAAAGTAATTTAGAATGAATTCCAGCAAAGGCTCCCCACTCTCAGAAGCTGATTGTTGTTAACTGCAGAGTTCAACTAACTGTTGGGTTACTTACAAAATATTTGTCCATGCAAAGTTTTGTTTTCACTGGGAGCAAGATGGTGGCTGTGATGTTCAGCACAGGCTCCTTCCTAACCCATAATCACAGCAAATACATGAATCAGTGACTTTTGGGCATACACAACAGGCTTTGCTCCATATCACTGCCTAGAAAAATCCTTTTGGGTTTGGTTTGGTTTTGAGTTGTGGTTTGTTTTTTGAGGTTTTTTTGTCTCTTGTAAGCAGAAATTCGTAAAAGAGATCACAGTTCCTCTTCAAATGTTGCCATCACTAAGATGATCTAGAAGATACTATTACTGACTTCTACTCAGGTGTTTCTATCTCCCTCAGGTAGGACCAAGTCCCCAGAACACAAACTAGAGAAAGGCCATTCTGACAGCTGCATGATACTTGGGATATTCTCCTGTCTCCCATTTCCTTACCCAAGACCATTTTGGCTGAGGGCAGGATAGCAGTGTCATACACTTTGCTTATATTCCTGTGCATTGAGATAACTGTTCACCAGTTTGTTTTATCAGCTTCAGTGAAGACTCATGTAACTAGAGTGGCACAGAGCCAGATATGAGAGGGCCCAAAACCTGGCACAAAAAGGCTAGCCATTGTGAAGTTCACTAAAATAACAGATTCAAACTCCAGCTGGGTCATCCTTAAAAATACTCTTTTCTGGCTTCTTTCTCTCATTGCATGAGACCCAAGCTCCTCATTCTCAATTTTTAGGCACAGAAGATCTGTGCCTTCCTGCTCTCAGTACTACCCTAGTCTATCTTTGTTTCCTTACAAGTACCTTCTGAGGCTTACACTTTTGTCTTTGTGCTGTGCTGCTTCCCTCTCTCCTGCTTCAGAATCCATGGGACAGACTCATCTGCAGCCAACTAGCTATCCTAAGGGTCTCATGCAGTGGAAAATCATTGTGGAGCATGCTGTATTGAGACAAAGTGAGAGCAACCCACTTTCTGGAAAGTAATCTGCAGTTAGCAGAGAGGATACACTAATCCAGCAAATTATCAATCCCACTTATTGTGAGCCATGACACTTCTTGCAAAAAAAAATTCCATTGGGTGGCAGCTGCATCATTAGAGATGTATTATCATACATGGGAGATTTTTTGCGCTTTTTCTACCTAAAACAGCTAGCTCATTTCCCATACAATATGCAGCCTTCTCATTCTCATCAGAACAGACTGGACAGACTTGAAAGGTGGGCCCAGGTGAACCTAATGAGATTTAACACTACAAAGTGTAAAGTCTTCAACTTGGGATAGAGGAATACCAGACATGTATACAGGCTGGGAGAAGAGCTCCTTGAGAGTAGCCCTGCTGAGAAGGACCTGGGGGTCCTGGTGGATGAGAAACTGAACATGAACCAGAAGTGTTCTCTTGCAGCTTGGAAGGCCAATGGGCCTTCCTGGGCTATCCTGGGCTCCATCAGAAGAGGGGTGGCCAGCAGGAATAAGGAGGTGATTGTCCCTCTCTACTCGTGAGGCCCTATCTGGAGTACTGCATCCAGATCTGGGGCCCCCAATTCAAGAGAGATGTGGAACTGTTGGAGAGGGTTCAGAGGAGGCCACAAAGATGATCAGGGGGCTGGAACACCTCCCTGATGAGGAGAGGCTGAGGGAACTGGGCTTGTTTAGCCTGGAGAAGAGAATGCTGTGGGGGGACCTCATTGTAGCCTTCCAATACTTAAAGGAAGCATATAGACAGCAGGAGAATCAGATTTTTACAAGGGTAGATTGTGGTAGGACAAGTGGGAATGGATTTAAGATGGAGGAAAGGTTTAGTTTAGATATCAAGGAGAAGTTCTTTACAGTGGTGAGGTGCTGGAACAGGCTGCCCAGAGAGGTGGTGGATGCCCCAGCTCTGGAGGTGATCAAGGCCAGGTTGGATGGGGCCCTGGGAAACCTTGTCTAGATGCAGGTCTGGAGGTTGGTGGCCCTGCCTGTGGCAGAGGGCTTGGAACTCGATGATCCTTGAGGTCCTTTCTAAGCAGACCATTCTGTGATTCTGTGAAAAGCCCTGGCCGGCAGTTTTTCACAGTTTAGTATGACATGCCTTTAGCCTAGATGTTCTCATCATCATATATGTGTCCTTAGAGTCTGCAAGATACCAAAAGGCAAGCTTGATACTTGGTTTTTTGTTTTGGTTTTTTTTTTTAATGGCCTTTCTGTAGATACTTCTGTGTTATAGATAATAACAGCCATAAAGATAATAATGCAAATAGCAGGAATAATGATAACTATAAGATGAGTGGTAGAATTACTCTTGAAATCAGCCTTAAATTTGAACAAAATATAGTAATAACCCTTCTGGATAAGCCAGAAGCACTCTCTTCTTGCAGGATGAAAGGAGCTGAGGAATGTGCTGGCTGGCACTGCATCCCTGTCCTCTTGGGCCTTTAATGGGTTTCCTGCTCCCGTAGGTTCAAAGAGCAATTACAGTCTTCAGCAAAAGTACAGCAAATGGAAAACAGATTCTTTGGCTCTCACTAAAATGCCAAGAGAATAAGTAACCAAAAGATGGAGGACTCAAAGTCACTTCATTGTAGCAGTTTACTGAGCTGAAGAAAAATATCCCCCCTCCCCATTAGCCCCAAAGCCAGTTCCTACCGTGGGAGGTGGGTGGTGGAACCCAGTGACAAAGCAGTGTTCGCACCTATCTCCCTGGAGGGGCTTATATTGGAGGAGAGGGATGTCTGTGAACTGCCTCTGGGATCCAGCTTCCTCACCTCTTTATTGGGGGTTATTTTGTGACTTTGAATTGGCCGTTGGAGAGGAACAAAAGGAAGGTTTGGGAAAATGGGAAGGCAGCAAGGGCATGGCAACTTCCTTCACTACAGCAAGTTGTCACAAAGCTATATGGAGATACATACCCAGCACAAAGCAACTGAATAAACAGAGAAAGGGGCTAACCAAGCGACCAGCCTTGGCTATCACTAGCCAGCCTGACGGTTTGATGCTTGCTAGCTCATCCAGGGAAAACAGCCACATGCCTTGTGCAGAGGAGGAAAGATGTAAAGACAAATGATGGAACAGGATGGAAAAAAGCCCTTAGACCCAGGATAATCCCTCCAAAGAGCTGCTGGATGTATGCAGCACAGGAGGTGAATACATGAAGAGAGACTAGTGGGCATTAGTGCTGTGAGCTGCATACTAATCTCTTGGGAAGATCTGTGTAGGCCACACAAGATGGCCTCCAGCAGGGCAGCGCTACCCGGGCGTTTCCTCAGGGTCCTGCGCTTAATGTTAAAAGTTAAATCTGCGGGTACAACAGGACTGGATTTAGGGTCATAAGAGCACATGGTTTGGGTTGTAGGTTTTTTTTAAGATCAGAGCTTTGATATAATAAAAAAAAATACATGTAGTCCAGGGTTAATTAGTGGAAGGTATTGTAAATACACTGTATCGACAGCAGCATTGCATAATTGTTCTCTTACACCTGGTTCTAGAAAATGCATTCTTGTGAGCAGTAACACCTGCAGTATTAACACATCACAGCACTGGGGTGTTGTGAGAGATGCCCTCTTCCCTGAGAAGAGCTATTGCTTTACCAGTAGGTTTCTGATTCGGTATTCAGTAAACTATGCCATACAGAGGGAACTGAATAAGCCTGTCTGAAGTGAAAAGCCCTTCAAGTTGTTTTGTATCATGTTTCATTTCCACCTCAGATTACTTGAGATTAAATCCTATCTTGGATGGCAGAGAGAAATAACTAAGAAGTCTGAGCATCAGCAATAATAGCAACTTTGTGCTAAAACAAGGATGCTTAGTATTCCACTGACGGTACAAGTATGCCACCCAACCACCTTAGCAACCAGAGAAACTTCTCTGTTAGAACTTACTTCTGGCTCTTTTAAGTCATACCGCACACATATAGGATGTAGCTCAATGCTGCAATTTCTCGGGTGTAGAGAGTAAGCTGTACCCTCATAATTACACAGCTGTGATGCAATAATTGCTAAGGATTTCCTTGGTCATCTTATATTAATAATTGATGCTTTCTCTAGTTTTCCTTACTGTCTACAGGGGAAGAAGGAATCCGTTATCTCCTTACTATATAGATGTGTAATTCTCCTTAATCTAACAGGAACCAAAAAAGAAACTGAACCCTGGAGAGGAGTGGTAAGGAGGAGATGAATGAATTAAAAACCGTCTTATAAAGCTGTGACCTGTGTGTGTGTGTGAGGTGGTTTTCATCTCTGATCTCCTGCTATCAGACATGGACTACAGGCATAGACTTTAGATATGAAATATCTGAATCCAGAGCCATGAACATTTTTAGACAGGGAATGGTTTTGTTTTGACCCCATCTTTTCACACTAGGAAGAAGGATCATTTAAAATGTTCACCTTTTGAAACTCTTCAAATCAATTTGGAGTAAGGAAAGAAGGCTGTTGTAATTAAATATTATGACAGAATGCCAAGTAATTTTATCCTAGAAGAGGATGTTTTGAGTTAACAGGTTTCAACAACATAAGGTGAAAGTGTCATTTTCCCACTGTGGTTTTTTGGGGTCTGTAGACATCTGCCACCAGTACCAGCTTCACAGTTTCTCTAGCCCAGGCCTCAACCCTTCTCCTTAAACTGCACAATCAATTTAAATTTCAGATTCTGTAGCTAAAAATAAAGAAGGAAAGTAGGAATTGAAATGGAAAAGTAACAGTATTAGAATGTCCAGTACAACACAGTTACCCCCTCTTCCATGAATGCCTAATTCCTGTTTGAACCTGTCTTTATTGAGCCCATGCTGTCATATACAGTCTTTCTGATAAAACATTATGAATTAATTTAGCAAGTAATTGTTGAGTTAGAGATGTCTGGTAATAGTAAATCTCTGCTACCCAGTTCCTCAGCCATAATGGAGAACTTCAGGGTGGGTTGAAAATCAGCTGAGCCCCAAGACTGAAAGAGTAACAATGCTCAAAGGCGTCTGCTCACAGCCAGTGAGAAATGGTGCACAATCAAGTGGTTGATTCTGCAATCCAAATACTTCAATCCTCAACAACAACCTGGGTGACACAAGTGCACCCTTAGCATACCTGTGAGAGATGAAAACTGAAATCTTCAACTGAAAGTGACCTCAGACTCCTAAGGAAACTTGTGTCAGCAAAAACCTTATAAAGTTCAGTAGAGAGATATGCAAGCTCTACACCTGAGACGGAATGACTCTCTGAATCCCTAGATGCTGGGAACCAACTGGCTGAGTAACCATACTGCTGAAAATTATCAGGAGATTACAGTGGATGTCAGAGTGAATGAGCCAATAGTGCTTTGTCACCATAAGGCAACAATTTTCTGTCCAGTCTAGAGATTCTTAATTGTAAAGGGATCTGAAGGAACTGGAAACTGTCCAACAGAAGGCTACCACAGTGGTCAGAGGACTGGAGCATATGATCAGCAAGGGTATGAAGCATCCTGTTTACAGGTGAAGGGAAAGCTAATCTAGTATCCTACAACTACCTGAAGGATAGTTATAAACACTACAGATCCACATTTTCCTCAGTAGCATCCCAGATAAAACATGGAAAAACAGCCACAAATTGTGGCCTGTGACACTGAGCTGGAAATCAAGAAAAAATTTCCTATAAGGGTAGTGCAGCATTGCAACAGCCAGCCCGCAGAGGTCACAGAATATCCAATTTAGGCAATTTTCAGGACTCAGCTATTCAAAGCTAAGGCTGACATAATGATGTGCTGGCAATAGTACTTCTGTGAATGAGTGGGTGGACTACACTTCTACAGCTGTTTCAATCACAATATCTATTATTCCATTATTCTTTAGTCACGTCATTGGATTTGGTAAGGGGATTTCCTAAAGTTCACTGTCCAGATAGATGCATGTCCTAAACCAGACTTGTGTCATTGCGTTCCTGACAGCCATTTTTCCTCCAAAATACAGTGAACGGCATTATAGATTGGTTTCCTCATGTCCGTCACCACAATTCTCATTTATTTTCCTGGCTATAGGTTTGCTATTGATTACACTTACATAGGGTTTGAGATGTGTGCTCACTGGGACTAGTATTGTGACCAGTTGTAGTATCAACTTCTTTCCTCTAATTGTTCTTTAGTCAGAGAGAACCTCATCAAGCAATAATATTGGATTTTAAAAGTTTACACTTAATCCAGACCCTTTCTTGATAGTCACAGACATCTCTTAGATTTTCTCCTTAGTACTGAGAAGATATAAAGACATTTTCAGTGTTTATCCAGCCACAATGAAGAGATGTTGCCCCTAAAATCCTGAAGCAAAAGGCCAATGGCTTCAAATAGTATTTTCTCATTTAGAACATCTCTGGAATCCCATGCCTATGCTCCAGATGTATATACTATACCTATGAGACAAAATGCAGTTATTCAGGTGACAGGGGTACAAGAATCATTCCTTTGCTCTGACAGCTAAATGCTATGTCCTCTTTTTACCAGTCTAGTCTCTTTATCAGAGTAGCACTCTGTAAGAATCCTGGCTACATGCACAGAATGATGACAAACAGCCAGCTATCTCTGGACCTGGTACAGCCAGATCACAGCCCACATTTTAGTGATCCTTAATCTGAAAAGGCTGTGTGGTACCCAGGAAAAACCCAAACCCAAAGCATTGCATTTTTACAAAGAATGCAATACTTTCACTCCACTGTTTATGACTAATGAATCACAAGGACTTAGAGAACTACTAGTTAATTTGTAACAATATTTATGAATCAGAAGGGGAACAATCTTGTGGTTAAGGCTGGACTGACATTCAGGATGTCTGGGTCCCAATTCCTGGTCTAGCATAGATTTTCCTTTGTAAGCATTGGCAGGCTGCTTAATCTCTTGTCCTCAGTTCCTTACCTATTAATTTTTTTCCTTTCTTTGAATTTTTGTCTGTCTGATCTGTTTTAATTCTTAAATATTTCTGTAGTTTCTGACATCCAGGAAAGTACAGAATAGCATGTATGATGTAACAAATTCTGCTTTGAGCTGCAGATATCTAAGACAACCTGCATGCTGGATGCATTCTCTTCAGCCAGCTAACAAATGTATATTTGAAGAAACTGTTTTTAACAAACAAATGATTAGCAAACACAGAGGCTACATTCAAAGGTACTTGTTTATAAAGAATTCTGTTAAATGCCTGCTGCTAGTGTTACCACTGAAATTAATACCAGTACAGACACCTTTACCACCATTTCATGCAAAACCATTTTAAGTTTCTATTCGTGCTTGTACTACCTGCACTGTAGCAAATATTTGTTTGGTTTTTTTTTCTGACCACCAAATATGATACAGGAATTTTATATTTGACATATTTTAAAATATGCTTTACAAATTGCAACATCCAATTGCTTCTCTATGATGCCTCCCAGGACTGATACCTCTAACTTTCAGCATAGAACATAGTTTTAAAATTGAGCTGATTATGTTGCTTTCTAGCCTGAAATTTTCAGAGGTTGATTGAAATGTCAAGACAACACAAAAATAAATCTGGACATAATTATCTCTATCTTTCTGCCTAATTTCAGAAGAACTATTGGCACCAGTAGGTCTAGATTGAAATTAATAAAATCAGGTATAAGCACGTAACATTTATTCACTGGGCTCTTTGAACTCTAGACTGGAAATACCTGGATCCCAGGGTATTATAACTAAAACCTTTTTTTCTTCTGCCAGCAGAGTTGTACATCCTTAAAGACGTGTTAAAGACTGTCTCAAAGAAAGTAAAACACAAATGTAAATACAAAAAGGGGTATTTAATTAACAAATAATGTTTGGCTTGTGTGTGCCTGGTGTCAAAGAGAGAAGGTGGATATCTGCAGAAGTGGATACCAAGACCTTGAGAGAAAAAGACTGACAAAAAAGGCTTCTGGATTCCTATCAGAAATTCAGTAATCACAGGAAAATCTGGAGCTTATTATGAAAACTCATAAGCAAGGGAAGGCAGTGTCCACTAAGTCCTGTAACGCAGTCAGGTGAACTCACCTTCCTCACGCCCCCTCCAAAAAAAAAAAAAAAAAAAACAATCTTTGTGCAGTATCTTTCATTCTAACTGGGGGAAGTTGTGGACTGCAGTTAGTGGGACAGCATCTGTTCTGTGAAACAGAACGAAAGGGGAAGATCTTGAACCATACAAAAGAATAGCAAGACTAAAAAACTCAGTAGAGCTTTGCCCTCAACAGAAGATAATAGTGACTGCATGGAAAATGGGCACATACGTTAGCTCTGCCTGCAACACTGGAAACAATACTGTGCTGTGTACTTGTCATAACATTGGTCACTGTGCCCAGCACATTGCAACTCTGAATGCACTACTGCCACCAAATTCAGGAGTCTGCTTTTCACGTACCTCTGCCTATTTGGGTATAAAGCACAAATCCCAATAGACAAAGGAGCAAGACCCTAGGGAAGTTTTTCAAAATTAGTGGTAGGAGGTGATAGTCTCAATGAGTTTCCTAAGATTTGCTGTTGGGGATGAGGAAGGCTTATGGAGCCTTTTGGGGAGTACAGTGACCTCTGAAAAAAGCCAAAGAATAATAGGACCTCTGCAATTCTCTAAAATTTACCGTAGTCTGATACTAGCTGAGAGCTGGCCACTATTCTACATCTTATGAACAGATGACTTTTTCCCCTGAAGTCTCTGGAAGACATTAAGAAGGTAAATATTCCTTGAAAGTACCATTCTCCCCTTTGTTTAGCTATATTCAGAAATGAAGCAGATTCTCGGAACAAATAATCCGTTTGAAGAGAAGCTGAGGCTGTATAATGCTCTTGCATGATTCTGGGCTGGCAGCAAATAGTAGAGCTCAGTTTCTAAGGCTCTAACAAACACCAGCTGAATCTCCCACCTCAAAAATGGGAAAACAAAAACTGATGGCCTCATCTGAAAGCTCAGTCTATCTGCTGCCATATGGTGAATCGAATAACTTACCAAAACAGCACATTGCTGAAGAAAGAGAAAAGAGCAAAAATAAGCAGAATAACATATTGTAAGAATAATGTGTAAGGGCTAGGATACTCAACTAGCTCTTTCCTATAATATAACCATCCTTTCAAGCCCTCACAGGTTTTGGTGAAGCAGTGGCTAGTACTGCTTTACAGGCATCTGCTTGGAGTTCCTCTGCCTGCTTGCAATTGCAGGCAGATGACACCATGGCTTTTCACGAAGCTGATACACAGCCTCTGTGCTTGTACCAGCTTTAGAAACCGCTCACCAGAACTGACTGCAACCATGAGACCTTACTCTCTTCATTCCTAGGTTGGCCATTCTTGTTCCCCACTTAATTTTAAATCTAATTCCTCAAAGTATCACAGAAGATAACAGATGGAGGGGTGAGACAGGGAATAGCCTCAACACAGATAATGATCAGCCATCAGGAATTATCCTTTGTCAAAGCAGCATTGTTTTGTCGCAGGCTCTGAAGTACACTACAGCAGTTTGGTCAAGGCCAGACCTTCATCTGCCTTGAATGTAAACATGCATGAAGTTTTTTTTTCACCACGCGTTTAGGGAAGCATCAACAGCTCTTGGCAAGCAATAGAAAAGAGAAACCGAGAGGCTGCTGGCATGCTCCTTGAGCTGACATCATCTTAGAGCCTCACTAGAGATCTGGGTGCACACACTTAGTCACACATACAGCCACCAGTCACCAAGCTTTTGTTATGGCTAAAAAATTAAATTAGTTATTTTTGGCTGGAGAAGTCTCCCTTCCTCTCAGACCTGCTACATTGCTTTCTGTCTCCAGCTGGCAAGGCAGCAACTTCTTCCAGTGTACCGACATACAAACACCAGGATAAATCTGTCAGGGAGCTATGAGAGCAGGTCTGCTCCTTAAAGGGAGGTGAACCAGGAGCCAAGGGATAGCCTTGCCAGACTGGTCTCAGTCCCATAGTGCCAGAGAGATGGGCAAGGTAGACCCAGAAGTGATGGCCAGGCCCAACCAAATGTTCAGGACAAAATGCAGTATGATGGTGATGAGATAGGTCTGAGACTAAGATGGGAAGACAGTCAGTAGGATAGTGACAAAAATCAACCCAGAAAGCCAAAACAAAGATTGAGGTCCAGCTCAATGGGCTCCCTAGCCAGGCAGGACATGGCTGTGGCTGTATTTGGACCAACAGTCCTCCAGTTTGAAGCACAGGCTGAATACCCAAGACTGAGCTTAAACAGAGCTCCTGGGCCCTGGGCTCTGGGTGAGGCTCATCAGGGTCATTACGGACATTAATGAGGTCAGGGCTCAGACAAAACCAATGGCTCCATGTAGTCTGGGATCATTTTGTATTTACATACTGCCTTCCAGGTATTGACTCCTTACCCACATAGTAACTGACATATCTCATTCAACATTATCCACTCCTCTAAGCATACCTTCCTCATCACTTGCTAGGATTTTTCTCTTTGTGTCTCATCATAGAGACCCCCTCAGCTTTGCCTTCCACCATTTTCCAGTCTTTCTTTGTGAACCATATTGGACATGCAAACTTGGGTGTAAGTTGCTGGTTTGTGAACTGAGAAAGGTTTCTCCCTAGTGTAGGCTCAAAGGAGATACACCTGAATTTATGTCATGCTGCAGTTACATATTTCACTGTATTACATTTTCTTTTGTTTGTCCTATGGACTATGTCTCAGCTAATAAACGGGGGATCATGATAAGGCTGAAAGCTCTGGGTTTCTTCAGAAATGCCAGAATCTGGGTGGACTGCACAACTTTGTTTGCTACCCTTACACATCTATATGCCAGTCCTGGATTACAGGGTCACATAGCATTGGGGTTATTTTCACAGGTTTTCTTCATCATTTAATACTGCATACAGACTGACTGAGCTATTAACTCCTCATATATTTTTCCACTATTTTCACACTATTCAAATGCTCTCCTGAGATGAGAATTATTGTTTTACCCATGGACATTTCGCGGGTTCCCAACTGCCAAAGTTTCACAAGCAATAATCAGTGGATGTTCAAAATGTCTCTTCCAGCTAAGGCAGTTTATCAGCTCTATTTTATAGATGCAAAATTGAGCTAGTAAGAGATAAAAGTATGTATTACATTTGTGTGTCTTAAGTGAGATATCTTAGACCTTGTTTTTTTCTGTCTGTGTAGCACTAGTTAGTATTTTATGTAATCATAGAGAAGTTTCCACTGACTTCAGCTGCAACCATGACTGCCTAGCATTTGGATTAGTAAAGATAAGGGCTGTATGTCACAGAGTTTGACTTCCTTTATTTTACAGATCTATATATGTTTTGCTCAGTTATCCCTGTAATTAATCCAATAATTCACAATTATCCAAAGTATAAAGCAAGTAGTCCAGGAAGGCAGCTAGTCTTGATTTGAGTACCTCAAGAGAAAAAGAGGTGATGATTAGCTTGGGTTGAATTTTGAGGGGTGATTAATTACTCTCACTCTTAAAAGTTTTATGCCAAATTCCTCCTCTGAATCTGCCTAACTTCATCTCACAGACATAGGTTCTTACTTTAGTTTTCTGCACTGGATTAAAGATTCTTTTTACAGATGATATTTACTCCTCAGGAACATATTTGTAACCTGTATTCAAGTCATATGTCAAAAGGTTTCGTAAGCAACTTGCTGATACACATGTCCTTCAGCTCTTCAATAATTCCAGTTGCTTTTTTCCATGCCAATTTTTAAGTCTTTGGTCTTTTATTTTTTAATATGTAAATACCAATCCAAGATGTCATTCTCAGGAGTTAATTGCTGCAGGATTGAAAATTTTTCAAGTCAGTTTCCGGTGTTTCAAAGTAAGAAGGCAAAAAATTGAGGAGCATAACATTAATTCTTACAGAGAAGTGTGATTTAAAGGATTTTCTCAGAGTTTCATATGGACTTTTTGGCAGTTAGGGACAGAACCCAATTCACTAAGATGCCTTTCAGCTGCCTTAATCATCAAAGTGCCCTTTCTTTTTCTGCTACTCCCTGACTCATAATTTATGCATTTTCTGACTTGTGGAAGAAATTAAGCAGGGGTCCTGCAAACAACCGCCTTTTTAAGTCCAGATTTAGCCCCAGAGCAGATCCACCTGGTGGACCCTTCTGAAGGGGACCTGTGGAAAAAACAACTCACAATCATGTAATTAAAGACTGATTCATAATGCTTATGTACAAGGAAGGAAAATGAAGGTTGCATTTCCTAAAGTTTGAGTGCTTAACTTTTCAACCTTAATAAGGTTCTTTTCACATGATATATGGGTATGATGATTCCTAGGTTTACCACAAAGCAAATTGGGAAAAAAAAATCGCTCTGGCAGCTGTATATTGGCACTGGGATGACTCACCAAGGTTGGAACTTTGACCTACACTTTATGAAGAACAGGCATAAGTTCAAATTCATCACCTGTGGCCGTATGGACATCTTTGCAAATATTTTCTATTAGGAGAGAACTGGTAATGCTCAGGAAATTTAAAATCCACTCTGGGATCTGAAGGGAAAAGGTCACAGTGGAAACAGGCTTTTCTTCTCCATTCCTCCATTTGTTTTCATGCTGGGTCTGTCCTTATTGTGGGTTCTGCCCTATCTCAGCTCCTCAAGCAAGCCTCATTCTCTTCATGTAGTTGGTTTTAATACCTGTCCTGTTCTCCTCTGTCCTAAACAACTTGCCCACTAAGTCCTAGTGTTTGCCAGTAGTGCCACTGGCCTTGGTTGATCCATTCAATGCCTTTATCCCTGGCTTTCTGTCCATGCTCTCTATGCCTTCCTCAGACTCCCTCCCCTGACTCATGGTTCATTCACTTTGTGCCACTTCAGACTCTCTCCAGCCTGGCCCAGTTCTCTGCACTTTGATCTCTCTGCAATATCTGCCTTCCATAAGATACTTGCCCACATCCTGCTCTTCCATGGTACATAATTACCTGCCCAGCTACTTCTCATCTTCCTCCGTGCTGCACATGAGATCACATCTGGTCTCTCCTCACAGACTTTTTGTCTCACTGACCCCCATATAGTCTGTTCTCACCTCCTATCCTTACTCCTACACAGCCAGACCTTTGCCTCTAGTTCCTCTCTTCCATAGCATTCTTCAATCCCAGGGTCATCAGCTGCTGCCCCATTGCTCCGTGTTGAAATCCTTCTTCCTGGGACTGGTTCTTGGTTTCACTACATTTGAATTGTGGCTTTCACATGCAGTGTTATAGACTTGACACTGTCCCAACACAGGGAGTGTGGTATGCACACAGAAAGGCAGAGACATGCAGAACCATCACCAGGCAGTAGCACATCTCATCAGCTTTTCATGACCATAAACAGGTTATCTATTTGCGTGACAGCTCTTACCATGCTGAAAATATAAGGTATTTTATTTGCCTTTTATTGAAGGTTATATTGCTGTGAATTACACCCTCCCTATCCCCATTTATGCAGAGTAAGAATGAACAGGAATAATTGCTATATATCAGTTCACACAAAGTAATTTGCTTTCCCATGTTTGTTTGTTCATGTTTCCACACCCACAGACTCTCTTGTTTCAGTTCAGTACCTATAGCACCTGAGACTTGCAATTGCAGGGGAAGTTCTCAATGAGCCTCTGGACCTTGGCAATCACACAATCACAAAATTGTAGGGGTTGGAAGGGACCTCGAGAGATCATCGAGTCCTACCGCCCCTGTCAAAGCAGGTTCCCTAGAGGAGGTCACATGGGTAGGTGTCCAGACAGGTCTTGAATATCTCCAGAGAAGGAGCCTCCACAATTCCCCTGGGCAGCCTGTTCCAGTGCTCCGTCACCCTCACCATGAAGAAGTTCTTCCTCACATCAGTGCAGAACTTCCTGTGGTCCAACTTGTGACCATTGCCCCTTGTCCTGTCCCCACAGGCCACTGAAAATAGCTTGTCCATCTCTGTCTCACACTTCAGATATTAACATTGATCAGATCCCCTCTCAGTTTTCTTTTCTCGAGGCTGAACAGCCCCAGCTCACTCAACCTTTCCTCAGAGGGGAGATGCTCCAACCCCTTAATCGTCTTTGTGGCCTCTGCTGGACTCTCTTCAGGAGATCCCTGTCTGTTTTGTACCAGGGAGCCCAGAACTGGACACAG